>JACGAQ010000778.1:0-91109 GCA_014119065.1 Orius insidiosus
CTCTCCTCTCCTAGCCAAATCTTTTAAAAGCCGATAAAAACAACTCTGTTGAAAGATCCGACACCAATTCAAGGTGCACTGCTTTGGTTGTCAAACAAACAAAAAGGCAAATATAAGATTTGGAGATCACGGGATTGCGTTTTCGGCCGATGGATATCTTTATTGGACCTGCATAATCCACGCCTGTATGAAGGAAAGCCTTTGATTCATTAACTCTACATGCCGGAAGATCCGCCATCATCGGATAAGTGGGTCGTGGACTAACCCTAAAGCACAAATTGCAGGATCGAACCCTTTGGCGCACAACCGAACGAGCTGACAAAATCCAAAATTTTTGTCGTAAAACGGCCAATAATAAATGGGGACCGGTATGAAGGTTGGTTTGATGATAATGATCGATAATCCGATTGACGAGAGGATGTTTTTTGGGGAGCAAGATTGGGTGAGTATGTTCAAACCCTAAGTTTGCTTTACTTAATCTCCCACCGACTCGAATAAGTCCATCCTTCAAGAAGGGATTTAAACAACGAATTTGTTTTGACACCAAACGGTTACTTTGCAGTTTAGCAAAGTCTTCAGCAAAGTCAGACCTTTGAACAACCTGGCACAAATAAATTTCTGACTGATCCAAACCATGGCGAGTTTCATGATCTTTCGGGATCAATTTCACAAACGAAGACAAAAACCATAATCTTTAAGAGGGTGTTGTAACTTGAACACCGAGTAATCAAATTTAGAATTTGATTGGATTGGTCTGGAACTGCTGCGACCATCAAGCTAGCGCTTCTTCGCTCGGGGGGTTCACAAGCCGACAATTCTAACTCCACTGGCCACTCGGTTGGAGCTAATACCATCCATGACGGACCGTTCCACCACAATTCTGCTTCCATTAACTCCTGTGGTAGAATTCCCCTGGAAAGACAGTCGGCGGGATTTTGTTTCCCTGACACATGGGCCCAACGAGTGATTTCCTTGCAATCTTGAATTTTAGACACTCGATTGGCAACGAATGTTTGCCAACACGCCGGTGACGCTTTCAGCCAACAAAGGACAATTTCTGAGTCAGAAAAGGCTAAAACTTCCTTTATGGGTTTTCGAACACAAATCGCCTTCATATGCATATTTAATTAAATTGGCTAACAAAAAGGCGGCTAACAACTCTAACCTTGGAATACTTTGCACTTGGCAGGGGCCACTTTAGACTTGGCACACAACAATCTCCCGGAGCGTCTAGCATCTCCATCAACGACTAATATAGATAACCGCGCCATATCCACGTGAAGAAGCATCACAAAATCCAACTAGTGATATCTCTACCGAACCGTTCAGTCCCAAAAATCGTGGGATTTTTAACTCGGTTAACAAAACAAGCTGAGTTTGAAAGTGTTCCCACTTATTCACAATTGTGGACGAAGGTTCATCATCCCAGTCTGCCTTTTCTTGCCATAGTTCTTGAATGAGCACCTTAGCATATAAGATAACAGGTGCTAAAAAACCTACTGGATCATATATCCTTGCTATTGTGGACAAAATGGACCGTTTTGTGGCTGTTCTTTTCTCTAAGTCCAATCTGAAGTGGAAAATATCCATTTCTGGATTCCACACTAGCCCTAGAACAGGTAATGTATTATCAGTTTCAAATTCTTTCCCTCCCTCTACTCGATCGGAAAAACCTGGAATCTCGTCAGGAACATTCGACGACCATTTGACTAATTTAAACCCACCTAACGACAACAATGCTTTCGATTCTAAATGAAGCCTTGAGGCTTCTTCAATTTTCGACAGAAGTGACCAGATCGTCCATGTACATATCGGGGGATAAATTGCTTGGCCAGCGGAAAACTCTCACCTTCATCTCGCACCAATTCTTGGATGGTCCTCAATGCCAAAAACGGCGATGCCGACAGTCCAAACACTACCGTGTTTGACGATAGACTTGATAGGGAGTTCTTTTGAGAATCTCCACACAATCTTCTGCCATTCTCGATCAGCCTCACGTACAACAATTGCCGGTACATCTGCCTGATGTCCGCACATAAACCTATTCGAACAATCGAAAATTCAATAATAAGGAAAATATGTCTGCTTGTAATTTTGGCCCAACATACAAGCTGTCATTTAGCGAAAGCCCTAAACTGGTCTTGGCGCTTGCAAACACCACCCCTAACGGGGGTGCTCGTACTTGCCTTGTGTACACAGTGGTGTGGAATAATATCCTTGCCCACGATCAGGATTTTTTATTAACGACAAATGACCTTGTCTATGAAATCTTTTAATACCTGATGGTAGGCCAATTTCAATTCCGGCATTAAATCGAGCTTTTTCTCCAGATTCAGAAACCTCCTTTCAGCAATTTTGTAGGATTCCCCTAATTGGGTTTTTCGAATTTAAAAGGCAATGCGATCACATATCGGCCTTCTTTGGAACGTGATACCGTAGAGCTATAAATTTCTTCACAATTCTTTTCATCGTCAGATCTATGAACCATTTTTGGAAGCTCTTCTATCGCCCAAAACCTTTCTAATAGTGAATTAAGATTGGTTACACTCACCAATGTCACTTGGGTCACCGAGTTTACCACAGGGGCTCTTCCCATCAACACAAACCCTAACTGACTCTCAATTGCCACCGGATGATGTGGTGCATTAATTATTTTTCTGTCCTTCAACAAATACGGGACCAATTCTGCGCCCAACACCCCATGAATCTCCTTGGGAGTCGAAAAATCCTCATCCGCCAAGTTTAATTGTCTTAAGTAGGACAATTCAGATACTTCTACTGCCAGTGACGGCATCTTCTCGACAATTTTCTCTACTACCAATGCTTCGATGCCAAATGAACAATTTGCATCGAATCGAGAGGAAAAAGTCAAGAAAGTCTTTCCTATGACTGGACTTTCCTTCCCACCCATGCCTAAAACTGCAAATCTGATCTTCTGCAGATTCAATTTCAACCGACGACAAGTTTCCGCAGTCAAAAAATTGCTCTGACTACCTGAATCCAACAAAAAACGCACTATCTGCGTCCGACCACTTCCATCGACAACATGGACCTGTGCTGTTGACAAAAGCACTGTAAATTCTCCCTTAAAAATTCTAGGCTTAGCTACTGCGCACACATTCGTACTAGTTGAGGGACCCACAGGTTTCACAGGCTCAGTATTTTCCTTTGGTTTGAAAGGGAAATGTATCAACGAATGATGAGGAAGGTCACAATCCTTGCAAGGCTTAGTTTTCTCGCAGTTGGATGCAATATGCGATGAATTTAAACATTTGAGACACAAACGACAACGTTTAACCGCTTGAAACCTATCCCAAGGGGACATTTTCAAAATTTTTCTACAATCGACAAAATTATGGCCTTTTTTTTGACAATGCTCACAAAACGCTTTGTTCTCCGCCGCTTCTACCACCAAGGCATGGGTTGTTTTCGTATACTTCTTTTGCTCGCTTTTCGATTGTACATTCTGCGACTTCTCTACCTTAAACGACCTTAAATGAGTTTCCACAAACTCCACTAAATCCTCATAAGTGGTGTACTCTTATCTCTGATAGATGTCTCAAATTCTCTGCGGGACTTAGAATCTAGAATCTTCAAACCTTGATATAAAAGATTCGCCCTGACAAATCCTCTAAATCTAACCGCCTCAACGCTGCGACCGCAGCACAATACCCATCTAAGAATTCTCCAAATTCTCTAGATTCCCCTTTTAGAGGTTGGAATTCGAATACTTTTTCTAAATAATTGTCACATATTACCCTTTTATCATCATATCTTTTCCACAACAAATCTTTAATGATGCTGTAATTTTCTGCAGTAGGTGGGACTTGTCGACAAACCCGTAGCGCTGCACCTGACAATCTAGAAATCAAAAAAGAAACCTTATGCAAGTCGGTTAAATTAGGATTCTTATCTACCAATGAGACGAATAATGATGAGAACACTGGCCATCTTTCAGCACTACCAGAAAATTCCGGTATCTCCAACTTTCCCAACAGCATCCTAGAATCCACTAAAGAATGAGTTTCCTCTCCTTTTACTGCTTTAGGAAGTTCCCTCTCCTTTTCAACCTTATACTCTTTTGCAATATAACGAATAAAATCAACCTGGTCTCTGAAACTGGTAATTTGAAGTGTATACTTCTCATCCATCTCCAAATTCATAATGTTGATTTGATCGTCCAACTCTTCCAGTTCCCTCACTGTGTCCGTCAACGACGGATACATTATCCTAAACGCCTTTAAATTTTTGCTGTCCACCTTCGCCGCTGGAACGTCAATGGCCTTAGCGTATTCATAGAGACGTTGCAGACGCGCGAATATCGTCTCCCTTTTTTCGACAACACCTTAATTTTGACATCCGCTTGAGACGGCATTTTAAAGAACAACAAAAATATTCAATGAGATTGACTGACCAGAACGACAACCAAAACCACGTGTAACTCCAAGTTTATAAACAAAGCCACAAGTCGAAGGTTATTCAGGGTTTACCCTGTCGGCAGGCGTACCCAGCGAGCGAGAGACCGGGAGACCACTGTCCGAAACCTGAAAAATTATGTCCGTCTGAAAAAGATGGATCCCCTTATCTCTTCGTTCCCACGGCTCAAACTCCAATTCCAAATTGTGAATAACGAATTACCCGAATTAGATTCAAAATCCGGTTCGGTCAGGACCAAAATGTTAACTACACTACTAAAGTGGACTGTAATTTTAACAAACAAAATACGATACTAATAAAATTTTACTTACTCTCCAACTGCGGCCTTCCACATTACCTGTCGGGGGAATGAAGGAAAAAAAAGGATAGAAAGGAAACCGACGTCGCTGATGATGGCCTTTTGAATTTGTCAGAAAGTTGAAGGGTCGAGATGCCGGGGTTTCAAGATGATACGATATGAAGATTTTCACGATATTACAATTAATTTCAATCAATTACAATTTAACCGCTTGTTGGTTGCCAAACCTCAAACGCAACGAAAAACGGAATGGGAGAAAAAAGAAAAAGGAAGGGACAAATTTTCCAAATTGATGGAGGGGGACCCGCGACCTCCCACTCCCTGGACACACCTGCTGCCTAGGGATTATCTCGGCGAACCATCGGGTATGTTGAAATTTTCAGCCCGGGAACCACGGGTATATTGCAATTTTCAGCCCGGGAACCATCGGGTATTTGCAATTTTCAGCCCGGGAACCATCGGGTATTGCAATTTTCAGCCCGGGAACCATCGGGTATATTGCAATTTTCAGCCCGGGAACCATCGGGTATGTTGCAATTTTCAGCCCGGGAACCATCGGGTATATTGCAATTTTCAGCCCGGGAACCAACGGGTATGTTGCAATTTTCAGCCCGGGAACCATCGGGTATATTGCAATTTTCAGCCCGGGAACCATCGGGTATTGCAATTTCAGCCCGGAACCATCGGGTATATTGCAATTTTCAGCCCGGGAACCATCGGGTATATTGCAATTTTCGGCCCGGGACCATCGGGTATATTGCAATTTTCAGCCCGGGAACCATCGGGTATGTTGAAATTTTCAGCCCGGGAACCAACGGGTATATTGCAATTTTCAGCCCGGGAACCATCGGGTATGTTGCAATTTTCAGCCCGGGAACCATCGGGTTATTGCAATTTTCAGCCCGGGAACCATCGGGTATATTGCAATTTTCAACCCGGGAACCATCGGGTATGTTGCAATTTTCAGCCCGGGAACCATCGGGTATGTTGCAATTTTCAGCCCGGGAACCATCGGGTTATTGCAATTTTCAGCCCGGGAACTATCGGGTATATTGCAATTTTCAGCCCGGGAACCATCGGGTATATTGCAATTTTCACCCGGGAACCATCGGTATGTTGCAATTTTCAGCCCGGGAACCATCGGGTATTGCAATTTTCAGCCCGGGAACCATCGGTTATATTGAATTTTCAGCCCGGGAACCATCGGGTATATTGGAATTTTCAGCCCGGGAACCAACGGGTATATTGCAATTTTCAGCCCGGGAACCATCGGGTATATTGCAATTTTCAGCCCGGGAACCATCGGGTATATTGCAATTTTCAGCCCGGGAACCATCGGGTATAATTATCTCGTTTTGGGAACCATCGGGTAAAGTACCGACTAAAAGACCGAGGAAAAGTATAGGAAAAGCCGAAATAAACTCCCGAAAATCCTGTTTAATGGTGATTATCTGTCCGAAAAAAAAAAATCGAAGAAAACTAAGGAAAGTAATAGTTAACGAAGGAGAGACTTTTTCATTCTCTCTTCTTCTTTACTTTGACCCTTTAGGTATAACCCTTTAAACAGATATGGTCCTTTAAATAAAGATATAGCCGCCTGAAGAGTATTACGCCGAAACCGGTCGTAAAATATTCTGTTTTTTTCCGTTCTCTCTTCCTCGTTAACTATTATTATTATGGAAAATAATGAAAAAAATACCATCATTTCATCATAAAATTTGATTCAAAATAGCTGACACATTAAAAAAACTAGTTATAGTCTAAACGCCAAAAAAATGTTATTTATTGCTTTATTTTTTTATGTAAAAAGCTTGTTTATGAAACGAAGATAACGCGAATATCTTATTTTTTATGCCCTCCCTTTTCTCCTTAAAAATGAATAAATCGAGCCCCTATTTATGTTGACACTTGTCAAAAAAGAGGGTGATTTGAATGAAAATGTACTTTTACACGAAAAACACGCCCTAGTTTTTTTTTATTTCCTTTTTTATGATGAAAAATTATCATTTTTATCCATTAATGGTTTTTTTTTGTTTTCAGATAAAATATCATGCGTGAAAGTTTTGAATGCGTTGGTCCTTTTGGGATTTATGGTCAATTATATGCTGAGGGTCAATTTGACCATTGCCATCGTGGCAATGGTGGATGATACTGTCGTCGATGAAAATGTCTCTTCTGCTTTGAACGTCACTAGCGTAAGAATGAAATTTATCTCATTTCCTGATATCGAACCTAAATCATTTTCTTCCTCCTACGGAAATAAAACGTTATCTTCCCCTTATCTTAAACAGGGTTTAATATCTTTAGGAATGCGATTTGCAGATTGATTTTTTTAAATTATTGAAACTACTGGGCTAATCTTTAACATTTGTTTTAATGTAAGAAGCCTCAAATAACCTGCCATCTTTTGGATGTTATTGACACGACATACAGGAGGTTACTTTTGGCTTAATTTTTGACACAAACTTGACTGACGATCGCTTTTAAATTAAATAAACTTTCTTTCCTTTACATTCTGGCTTATCAACTGCAATTTTCAGACGAGTGATTTACGGCGTGATTCATCATGTTTGTAAATTTCAATTCTCCCTTCGATTTCCCCAAACCGAAACACATGTTCAAACCTTCGATAAGATAGGATTTATTACACGAGAAGGGGTTAAATAGATTAAAAAACTTTTTTGTTTTGTCTAGGACCGAAAAATTATCAGTAATGGAAATAAACCAAATTAAAATCGTATGATTGATTTGAAAATTGGGCTTCTTTTTTTATTTGAAAGGTTTCAGTTATATTAACTTTGACCCTTCTCACCTTCACGGTTATTTTAATTATGCGAAGATTTGATTTATATTGATTATCTCTTTTTAGGAAAAGATATCATCTGGCGTCCTTGAAACACATTTAGGCCTAACTATCGCTTTTTATTTTTTCAGGCGACGATATCTGATGATAAATTTCATTGGGATACGTACCAGAAAAACTTAATCCATGGGTCTTTCTTCTGGGGGTACGTTTTGACCGAGTTGCCAGGTGGGCGACTCTCTGAAGTTATCGGAGCGAAAAAAGTGTTTGGGGCGAGTCTTCTTTTCGCTTCAATTATAACGCTGTTTACTCCTCTGGTGGCTCATTTATTCGATTATATCGGAGTCATCATACTCAGAGTCCTAATCGGCTTCATGCTTGTAAGTCTTAAAATTTACAAATTATTTAAAATAAAATTTTTCCAGGGAGTGACATTCCCAGCAATGCAGCCTATGGCTTCAAAATGGATACCGCCCAAAGACAGGACGAAGTTCGTGTCAAATATGATGGGTTTGTTGAAAAAATAATTTTATTGTTTAAAAAAATAAAATTTTCAGCGTCATCGTTAGGGGCTGCCATTACTCTTCCTGTGAGTGGTCTTCTCATCGATTATTTTAACTGGGAAACAGTATTTTATGTCACAGGACTTGTAGGCCGCATGGTCAATCGCTTGGTATTTCCTGATGTTCGATTCGCCTTCAGAACATCCTAGAATCACCAGAAGAAAGAGAATATTTAGAATCAGCCATAGGAGAATCAAGCACATCAAAAAAAGTAACAACAAAATTTAAAAAAAGATAATACCTAAATTATTCAGGTCCATCGAGTACCATGGAAACAATTATTAACATCACTCCCAGTCTGGGCTATCATTATAACTCATGGATCAAGCGTATTCTGTTATTTTACATTCCTAAACCAATTTCCTACATATATGAAGCACGTTTTAAACATTGAAATTAAAAAGGTAAATAAAATGTTAATAATTTTATTTTAATTAATTATTTATAGAATGGAATACTTTCAAGTCTTCCATATATCGGAAAATACGCCATGGCTCTTCTGACGAGTTATATCGCTGATTATATACGTGGAACTGGAAGATTATCGGTTACAGCAATCAGAAAAATATTTACAACATTTGGTAAATTTAATATCTTTAAAAAATGGATTTTAAATTATTTTTTAGCGGTCGGATTACCTGGAATGTTGATGGTTGCACAGGTCTATTTGGGCAATAGCACTGCCTGGACAGTGACAATATTTACTTCTGCTTTAACCTTAAATGGTGCGTGACTGCTGGATATTTGGGGAACGGGCTCGATATTGCGCCAAATTTTTCAGGCACCATTTTCGGTCTGGCAAACACCCTTTCGTCATTGAGCGGTTTCGTTTCGTCTTATATTGTCGGCGATATTACTTACAAAACGTAAAATTCATAATCTTCTAAGAACATTAATTTTTTTTTAGGAAACATACGAGATTTAGAATCGTTTTTTGGATTTTGGCCGTGGTTTACACCGTAGGCGCCATAACATATTTGATATTGGATCGGGGCGGCTTCAACAGTGGAATTCCCCCGAGGAGAACAGACAAAATGGGAAAAATGGCACCATCCAAGATGTCGAAATGGCTGAAAAAGAACCTTTAAAAAATGAAACATAAATTGACCTTTTTATATCACATCATGACAAGTACAAAAAAAATAGAATAGAATCATTCCATTTTAGAATTAAAGACTAAAGTGATAAAGTCGCTTATTGTGTTCAAATTTTAGGATATTTTAAGTATTTTTTTTTTTAATTAACCTTTATTTATATCTTCACTTTTCTTTTCAACGCTTTCTAATAAAACCTAAATCTTTTATAAATTACCATAATAAAATTCAAAAATTTGTAAATTCAGTTAATTTGTTTTTATATTTATTTAATTTTTTAAATTTTATCTATGTTTTATTTATTTTTTGAAAAAAAGGAATGTAAATTTATTTTGTAAATACATATAAATTAAATACAAATTTTTATTCAAACTCTTTTAAAAAAGCTTAAGAGTGTGAAAATTTTATTTCTTCCCATTTTTTCCATAATATTAATTACACTTAGAAAATATTTACATAAAATTGATTATTTTATAATTGATTCCTCATAGGCAAAAATTCAGTGCGAAGGCTACGCAAATATAATTTAAAATGAGGCTGATTTTGATCAGAGTTAGGCAAATTTATGAATTCGAATATGAATACTCTCAACTCTGATTTTGAGTAATAACTCAACTCTCCATTTTTTTAAATCAATAAAAAGGTTGCAACATGAAGATTTTAACAGTTGCAATAAAATACTGTATAAATTCCTACCAAATTTGGAAGGTTTTTTTAAGTCATTTTTCAGCCAGTGGCTTTTTCTCTTTTTTTAGAATAAAATTTTTTACACAGCAGTTCTTCGGGTTTCTCTTTCTCTATGTTTTTTAATTTTTTCCTCTCGTCTGCTTTGTCGCAGGGCGTCACTCATCGTCCAGTTTTCAGCTCCTCCTGCCCAATCGCCTTCTCGATTTTCGACTTCTTCCCACGACTTAACTCACCAGAATCCTAAAATTGAAAAATTATAAGGAAAATATTTTAAATTTTTGTTACATTTGGGACATCGTCGGGGACGTAAGAAAGCATTGAAGAAATTTGAGTGTTTTCTGTACGTCTGAGTGTTATTTTTGGCTGCGCTTTTAATTTGGGCTCCATATCTAGAAAAAAATCTGGCTGCGGTGGTTCCTCTTTGGGTTTTGTAAGCGCAGCAGTTCGGCTAGTTCTATAATGCTCGATATGTTCTTCGATCGTCTGAGGCTGCCTTGGAACATTCGAATCTTCCCACGAGTTCCAACTCGTCAATTCAGGACCCTTAAACACAATAATTGAACAATTTTGATTTTAAAAAGGTTATTACGGATTGTTGGTTTTTATATGTTGGAACAATGCCGATATCAGTGAGTGGAACGACATCTGTGGACGCTTTTCGTCTCCGCCGAAAGCAACACATCGATCTTTTGATCAAACCAAAGAAAAACCCAAAAATGCTTAATATCTTGTTGAAAATCATAACTTTCTATCAATAATCAGCCTGAAAAAAATTAAAAATTAATCAATTTTAGTAGGTGAGAAAAATCAGGACTAATTTCCTCTCAACCATTGAAATAAATAGCCTCCTTTGGCATATTTTTCTATCTAACTCAGATTTTCAAATATTTAGATCTTT
This sequence comes from Orius insidiosus, assembly GCA_014119065.1. Taxonomy (NCBI): domain Eukaryota; kingdom Metazoa; phylum Arthropoda; class Insecta; order Hemiptera; family Anthocoridae; genus Orius; species Orius insidiosus. Next base: position 10,781 of record JACGAQ010000778.1, read on the forward strand.
TAGGCCAAAAATGAGAGTTTGACAGCAATGGAAAATGGAGGAAAACAAATTTTTTCATGCACAATATGCTCAATATATTACCTTGATAAAACCTCATAAGTCCTACAACTTTTAAGCTTAATATATTATAGAAAAAGTAATAAAAAGGCGACGAATATTTAATTCTTGCTTACGAGTAGTTTACATCACTTCATAATGCTTATTTATGTGATAAGAAATCTATAAAGAACCTTCATATGTGTTACAAGCGTGCGGTTGGAAAGATGATAAGAGATAAGATATGTCAAAGGATTTTTGATTAATAAAATTTTGGTGTCTATTTTAAATGTTTTATAAGAAGAGTTTTGATTTCTTGAGACTTTCCAATATTTATATCGGTAAATTTTTATTTTTTTTTTTTATTATTATTTTATTTTAACTTCCTCAAGAAGTTACTGTGATACCCTTGTTACTAGAAAAGGGTCTTCCAGACCCCGTAGGATAAATTGATAAGTGATCTTTGCGATCCTGACTTTGTCTGTGGTGCCGGCCGTCCGGCCGTCCGGCCGTCCGTCGCCACTTTTTCCGGAACACTTCACGGCCGCAATTTTCATCCGATCTTCACCAAATTTATACACAAGCTTCCTTTCACAGAAATCTTGAAAATGACGAGAGCTTTTTTCGAAATTTTTCAAAATGGCGGAGATATGACTGTTCAAAGATTTAAAATGAGCGCTGTGGGCGTACTGTTGGTCCGATCTTCACCAAATTTTCACTAAACATTCCTTGAATTATTTAAAAATTTTCCATGTTTTTAAAATTTTAATTTTCCAAAATTTTTTTTACTTAATAATTTTTCTAGGCAGAAATGTGAGTCACTTCGCCGGCTCGAGGGCGGCCTCTCTTTGGCTAACCGTACTGAATTTCTACCTTGATATAAAATTTTCAAAATAATTTTTTTTTTTTTTTTTTTAACTTCCTCAAGAATTTTTTTAACGGAAAATAAAATGGCGATTATTAGGTACTTAATTTTTATTTTTTTTTTTTCAAAAAACAGAAAACGAACAACAAAAAATACCTAAAATTTCTAACTTCCTCAAGACTTACTGCGATACCCACCAAATTTATTTCACAACTTTTACAAAAATTAGTTCTCCTACTTAATACTTCCTCCTCCTGTATCCTTGAGGAAGTTATCGTTGGAAGCTCTTCAAACCGGAACTTTTAAATAGAATTTTTAATTATTTTTGTTGTTATTTAACGGTAAAAATTTCATCTTCACGTCCTCAATTTACTTGACTTTCATTAGACGGTATTATGGACCGCGGGAAGGTGGACAAACTATCCGTTTATACGGCACCCCCTCGGGCCCCACTACCTCCTAATTGTCACTACACCACCTCTTTTATACCTTAAGGAATTCGAAGTATTTTTTACTATAGGGTTTTTGGTTCATGCGTAATCGCGCAAATAGGGAACGTTTTATGGATGCTATTAAAAGTTACAGAGGGAGAAAGAATGAAAAAAAACGGATATTTCACGACCGGTTTCGGCGTAATACGCCTCATCAGGTGAACTATTCCTATTTTCATTCTCCTACACTTTTACTTGACTTTCATTAGACGGTATTATGGACACCGCGGGAAGGTGGACAAACTATCCGTTTATACGGCACCCCTCGGGCCCCACTACCTCCTAATTGTCACTACACCCTCTTTTATACCTATTAAGGGCGTCCTCCAGCCCAGTCGGTTTTCAGTTTTGAGACAAGTACGCATGCGCCGGTTGGCGCGAGTTTGGTAAGATACCACTGACTGCGCCACTGCCGATTTTCAAGAGTTACTTTCTGACACCCCTATAGAACCTTGTCCTTGAAGAGAACCGATGCTCGGTGGGAGAGGGGAAAGATTTCGGGGCGTTATTTTGTTTTCTCGACGGGATTAAAAATGAGAATCGTGAACGAGAATCCGTTTATGTTTATTACTCTCCCCACCCCCGCCATTCCTTCCGTACACGCATCCCCTTCGAACCCTAATTTTTTTTATTTAAAATAATAGAATTTTTTAGATAAATTTTTTTTAAGAATAATCTTCCGATTTTCACCTAATTTTCACAGGATCTTCCTTTTGACATCTAGAAAGTGGCGAGAGTGATTTTTGAATTTTGATTTTGTTACTCTGGTTCGTCTAACCGATACCAGGTTTTACGATCGAGGCGGGGCTTTCGCATATTGCCATCCCACAAAAAACACCCCGTGTAAAAAAACACCCGCCTCGCAAAAATCCTTTTACATCAGCCGGAAAAAGTTGTGATATCAACTTCCCCGCCCTCAAATGAGCGAGAAGAGTCGATACGCCCGAGTGGTAGGTACGATGATGTGAGAAGCATGATGCCCGTGCTCCCGTTTTCAATGCTCCCCTTGGCGGCATCGCGAAATGTTTGTTTACAGGGACGTAGTTAAGACGTGCTGTGCGTTCTTCGGGAAAAATCGTTATGATTAAACACTCAGACATAGTAGATGAAGGCGTAGTGTCATGTGTGAGTACGGGGGGGGGGGGGGTATGTGTATGTATGTGTATGGGGTGTATACTAGTGATTAGTTAGGAACTCAGTGATAACACAGTAATTCTTAAGCGTTCCAGGACGTTCCAGGGCTTGATAAATAACGGCAATCACTGATACAAAGCATTTCGCGATGCCGCCAAGGGGAGCATTGAAAACGGGAGCACGGGCATCATGCTTCTCACATCATCGTACCTACCACTCGGGCGTATCGACTCTTCTCGCTCATTTGAGGGGGGGAAGTTGATATCACAACTTTTTCCGGCTGATGTAAAAGGATTTTTGCGAGGCGGGGTGTTTTTTACACGGGGTGTTTTTTGTGGGGATATCATATCTTTTGTAGTTTAAATTCAAATGAATCGTAAAACTCCTAAAAGAACGCGCGTTGTTTCAGTTGCCCGGGAAAAATGGTAGCATTAAATGACCCTGAGGGGTCTGGATGACCCATTTCCGAAATCCGTCTCATTATACTCGTCCTCATTGCTAAACTCAGAAGGAAGCTCTGTGCACAATTTCAAGTCGATTGGTCTTGTCTCCAGGCTATGTACCCGTTAAAGTGGCTAAAATTACCCTAAAATTCAGTTTTTTGTTCCTAACTTTTTTTAAGTTAAGATTTCGGGGTAAATCTTTCAAAAGGCACTGGCTCAAGTTGAAAGGAAGCTCTGTGCAAAATTTCAAGTCAATCGGTGCGCTAGGAGAGGCTGTAGCCTTGTCTAGCTGAATAAGAAGAAGAAGAAGAAGAAGAAGAAGAAGAAGAACACGGTAAAGGCGAAAACCGGGTTTTCAGACTTTTATCTCGGCTCCCTGTGGACCGATCGACTTGAAATTTTCAGCGTTTACTCATATCATATCAAAGTAAATCTGTAGCAAATTTCAAGTCGATCGGTCCACAGGGAGCCGAGATCCAGATACCTGAAAACGCAAATCGTGACGTCCAGTAAACATACACTTGGTAGGTACCGTTTTCTGACGTCTTCGGACTGGGTGTTACTTGGCGGGGCGGAACGCTACCGCGTTCCTAGATATTATAATTGAAAAAACACGGCCACAATTTTCAACGATTCTTTCAACGAGGGCGATTTTTCATCAAGAAAACATGGCGGAGATATCTATTTGAAGTTATAAAAAATTCCTATATTTTTTACAAATTTGAGGTGTAAAAAAAGTACTGGTTTGAAGAGCTTCCAACGAAAACTTCCTTAAAGAGAAGTATCTATATAGGAGGGGGAAGTATAACGGAGGGGACGTAAAACGTAGTGGGAAGTATATGGGAGGGGAAGGGAGTGGGAAGTATATGGGAGGGGAAGTATAACGGAGTAGGAAGTATATGGAGGGGAAGTATAACGAACGGGGAAGTATAACAGAGGGGGAAGTATAAGGAAGGGGAAAGTATAACAGAGGGGGAAGTATAAGGGAACGAAAGTATAAAGGAAGGGGATGTAGTAGGGAAGGAAAGTATAAAGGAGAATTTTCCAAGTTTGTTTTTTCGAAAATTTTTCGGGTTTTCCTTTTTTTTAATTTTTTCGAAAAATTTTCTAAGTTCTTTTTTTTGAAAAATCTTAAGTTTTTTTTTTCGAAAAATTTTCAAAGTTTTTGTCCAAAAAAAAATTTTTTGAAAAAAAAATTTTCTAAGTTTTTTTTTTAAATTTTTTTTTCGAATAAATTTTTGGGTTTCCTTTTTCTTTTCTTTTTTTCCAATTTTTTTTTCGAAAAATTTTCTTTTTTTTAGGTATTTTTTTTTGAAAAATTTTCAGTTTTTTTTGTCCAAAAAAAAAAAATTTTTTTTTTTTTCAAAAAATTTTCAAAGTTTTTTTTGAAGAATTTTCCGGGTTTTCCTTTTTTTTCGAAAAATTTTTTAAGTTTTTTTTCAAAAATTTTCTAAGTTTTTTTTAATTTTTTTTTTTTCGAATAAATTTTCGGGTTTCCTTTTTCTTTTCTTTTTTTTTGAAAAATTTTCAAAGTTTTTTTTGTCCAAAAAAAATTTTTTTTTTTTTCAAAAAATTTTCAAAGTTTTTTTCGAAAATTTTTCCGGTTTTCCTTTTTTTCCTTTTTTTTTTGAAAATTTATCCACGGATTTTGTAGAAGAAAATTTATTTGGAATTTAACTTCCAAACAAAAATCCCTCTACCTAACTAGGGATCGAACTCCGTTCTCCGTGATGAAAGTCTAAGACTGAACCTTCCAGCCAAGGAGCCGGATTTTTCGAACATCTTTGACATCAGCAAATATGCGGCCCTCGTCACAGACCCGGTGACTCCGACATATTATGAACTGAAACTGCCTAGGGGGCTCGGGGCACGAATGCCCGGTTTTTCTGGATCGCTGCCTCAGCTTGCCGCCTCTGAAGCGTTCGCGTCTATTTTAAGTTTCCCGAACGAGGCAGCCCGAGGCGAGTCGAGGCTGTTCTGCCTCACCTCGGAAATAATGACTAGAAATAATGAGCCGTCTAAAAATAAAATATCTTTTTTCCTCCAAAAAATCTTTAAAATATAAAGAGTACTTGGTGAAATTTGGTAAAAAACGGACAGACGGCCACTTTTTAAAATTTAAATTTAATTAAAATTTAAACTTGTTTAAAAGAGGAAAAACCCGGCCGATAAATCTGAACTTTAGAAGACATATCTCCGCCATTTTTGCGTTTTCGGTTGAAAACTGCGGCCGTAAAGCCAACGGTAATTTGCGACGGACTCACGGACGGCCGGCACTACAGACAACCTCATGATCGGCAAAGATTATTAGTCAGTTTTCCTCTACGGGGTCTGGAAGACCCTTTTCCAGATATCGTACCTCGGAGGGTGTCACAATAAGTTTTTTGAAGAAGTTAAAAATAACTGAAAATTAATTCAAAGCAAATTAAAAAAATAAGTTACGAAATTAATCGAACAAAAAAATCGGAAGATCGAAATACAAAAATTGGTGTTTGTTTTTTAACTTAAAATAATATGTATTGTAAAGGGTGGCGGGGAAGGAGGGAGTGAGAGAGAGAGAGAATTAGAGAAAGATGTAAACAAAAACAAGGATCGTCAAGCTGTTGGGAAGGAGGGGAATGCGAGACTTGACTTAAAATCCGAAAGTTCTAGGGTGGTAACTCTCCCCTGACGGTAAAAGCCCTCAACTACAATAGCCATTTAAATGCGTTTAAAATCCCTCGCTCAGAACGAAATTGACGAAATTTCGGAAACACGTTTCTTTGGTCCTATTTGGAATTTTTGAGAATTTTTTTTTTTTAATCGCCATGAAATTGCAGCGAAATTACCCACACAGATAAGGAATTTTGATATTTTTAAAATTTAAAATTTAAAAAATTTAAAATTTGATACAGAAAAAAAATCTAAATTCCGTATCTGTCTGGGTAATTTCGCTGCAATTTCATGGCGATTAAAAAAAAAAAATTCTCAAAAATTCCAAATAGGACCAAAGAAACGTGTTTCCGAAATTTTCATACCCGGTGGAGGACGCCCTTAAGGAATTCGAAGTATTTTTTTACTATAGGGTTTTTGGTTCATGCGTAATCGCGCAAATAGGGAACGTTTTATGGATGCTATTAAAAGTTACAGAGGGAGAAAGAATGAAAAAAACGGATATTTCACGACCGGTTTCGGCGTAATACGCCTCATCAGGTGAACTATTTCCTTATTTTTCATTCTCCTACACTTTTTACTTGACTTTCATTAGACGGTATTATGGACACCGCGGGAAGGTGGACAAACTATCCGTTTATACGGCACCCCCTCGGGCCCCACTACCTCCTAATTGTCACTACACCACCTTTTTATACCTATAAGGAATTCGAAGTATTTTTTTATTATAGGGTTTTTGGTTCATGCGTAATCGCGCAAATAGGGAACGTTTTATGGATGCTATTAAAAGTTACAGAGGGAGAAAGAATGAAAAAAACGGATATTTCACGACCGGTTTCGGCGTAATACGCCTCATCAGGTGAACTATTTCCTTATTTTTCATTCTCCTACACTTTTAACTTCCTCAAGAAGTTACTGTGATACCCTCCGACCCCCTGTTACTAGAAAAGGGTCTTCCAGACCCCGTAGGATAAATCTGATAAGTGATCTTTGCCGATCCTGACTTTGTCTGTGGTGCCGGCCGTCCGGCCGTCCGGCCGTCCGGCCGTCCGGCCGTCCGTCGCCACTTTTTCCGGAACACTTCACGGCCGCAATTTTCATCCGATCTTCACCAAATTTATACACAAGCTTCCTTTCACAGAAATCTTGAAAATGACGAGAGCTTTTTTCGAAATTTTTCAAAATGGCGGAGATATGACTGTTCAAAGATTTAAAATGAGCGCTGTGGGCGTACTGTTGGTCCGATCTTCACCAAATTTTCACTAAACATTCCTTGAATTATTTAAAAATTTTCCATGTTTTTAAAATTTTAATTTTCCAAAATTTTTTTTACTTAATAATTTTTCTAGGCAGAAATGTGAGTCACTTCGCCGGCTCGAGGGCGGCCTCTCTTTGGCTAACCGTACTGAATTTCTACCTTGATATAAATTTTCAAAATAATTTTTTTTTTTTTTTTTTTAACTTCCTCAAGAATTTTTTAACGGAAAATAAAATGGCGATTTATTAGGTACTTAATTTTTATTTTTTTTTTTTCAAAAAACAGAAAACGAACAACAAAAAATACCTAAAATTTCTAACTTCCTCAAGACTTACTGCGATACCCACCAAATTTATTTCACAACTTTTACAAAAATTTAGTTCTCCTACTTAATACTTCCTCCTCCTGTATCCTTGAGGAAGTTATCGTTGGAAGCTCTTCAAACCGGAACTTTTAAATAGAATTTTTAATTATTTTGTTGTTAATTTTAACGGTAAAAATTTCATCTTCACGTCCTCAATTTACTTGACTTTCATTAGACGGTATTATGGACACCGCGGGAAGGTGGACAAACTATCCGTTTATACGGCACCCCTCGGGCCCCACTACCTCCTAATTGTCACTACACCACCTCTTTTTATACCTATTAAGGAATTCGAAGTATTTTTTACTATAGGGTTTTTGGTTCATGCGTAATCGCGCAAATAGGGAACGTTTTATGGATGCTATTAAAAGTTACAGAGGGAGAAAGAATGAAAAAAACGGATATTTCACGACCGGTTTCGGCGTAATACGCCTCATCAGGTGAACTATTTCCTTATTTTTCATTCTCCTACACTTTTTACTTGACTTCATAGACGGTATTATGGACACCGCGGGAAGGTGGACAAACTATCCGTTTATACGGCACCCCTCGGGCCCCACTACCTCCTAATTGTCACTACACCACCTCTTTTTACCTATTAAGGAATTCGAAGTATTTTTTTACTATAGGGTTTTTGGTTCATGCGTAATCGCGCAAATAGGGAACGTTTTATGGATGCTATTAAAAGTTACAGAGGGAGAAAGAATGAAAAAAACGGATATTTCACGACCGGTTTCGGCGTAATACGCCTCATCAGGTGAACTATTTCCTTATTTTTCATTCTCCTACACTTTTTACTTGACTTTCATTAGACGGTATTATGGACACCGCGGGAAGGTGGACAAACTATCCGTTTATACGGCACCCCCTCGGGCCCCACTACCTCCTAATTGTCACTACACCACCTCTTTTTATACCTATTAAGGAATTCGAAGTATTTTTTTATTATAGGGTTTTGGTTCATGCGTAATCGCGCAAATAGGGAACGTTTTATGGATGCTATTAAAAGTTACAGAGGGAGAAAGAATGAAAAAAACGGATATTTCACGACCGGTTTCGGCGTAATACGCCTCATCAGGTGAACTATTTCCTTATTTTTCATTCTCCTACACTTTTACTTCCTCAAGAAGTTACTGTGATACCCTCCGACCCCCTGTTACTAGAAAAGGGTCTTCCAGACCCCGTAGGATAAATCTGATAAGTGATCTTTGCCGATCCTGACTTTGTCTGTGGTGCCGGCCGTCCGGCCGTCCGGCCGTCCGTCGCCACTTTTTCCGGAACACTTCACGGCCGCAATTTTCATCCGATCTTCACCAAATTTATACACAAGCTTCCTTTCACAGAAATCTTGAAAATGACGAGAGCTTTTTTCGAAATTTTTCAAAATGGCGGAGATATGACTGTTCAAAGATTTAAAATGAGCGCTGTGGGCGTACTGTTGGTCCGATCTTCACCAAATTTTCACTAAACATTCCTTGAATTATTTAAAAATTTTCCATGTTTTTAAAATTTTAATTTTCCAAAATTTTTTTACTTAATAATTTTTCTAGGCAGAAATGTGAGTCACTTCGCCGGCTCGAGGGCGGCCTCTCTTTGGCTAACCGTACTGAATTTCTACCTTGATATAAAATTTTCAAAATAATTTTTTTTTTTTTTTTTTTAACTTCCTCAAGAATTTTTTTAACGGAAAATAAAATGGCGATTTATTAGGTACTTAATTTTATTTTTTTTTTTCAAAAAACAGAAAACGAACAACAAAAAATACCTAAAATTTCTAACTTCCTCAAGACTTACTGCGATACCCACCAAATTTATTTCACAACTTTTACAAAAATTTAGTTCTCCTACTTAATACTTCCTCCTCCTGTATCCTTGAGGAAGTTATCGTTGGAAGCTCTTCAAACCGGAACTTTTAAATAGAATTTTTAATTATTTTTTGTTGTTAATTTTAACGGTAAAAATTTCATCTTCACGTCCTCAATTACTTGACTTTCATTAGACGGTATTATGGACACCGCGGGAAGGTGGACAAACTATCCGTTTATACGGCACCCCCTCGGGCCCCACTACCTCCTAATTGTCACTACACCACCTCTTTTTATACCTATTAAGGAATTCGAAGTATTTTTTACTATAGGGTTTTTGGTTATGCGTAATCGCGCAAATAGGGAACGTTTTATGGATGCTATTAAAAGTTACAGAGGGAGAAAGAATGAAAAAAACGGATATTTCACGACCGGTTTCGGCGTAATACGCCTCATCAGGTGAACTATTTCCTTATTTTTCATTCTCCTACACTTTTACTTGACTTCATTAGACGGTATTATGGACACCGCGGGAAGGTGGACAAACTATCCGTTTATACGGCACCCCCTCGGGCCCCACTACCTCCTAATTGTCACTACACCACCTCTTTTATACCTATTAAGGAATTCGAAGTATTTTTTATTATAGGGTTTTGGTTCATGCGTAATCGCGCAAATAGGACGTTTATGGATGCTATTAAAAGTTACAGAGGGAGAAAGAATGAAAAAAACGGATATTTCACGACCGGTTTCGGCGTAATACGCCTCATCAGGTGAACTATTTCCTTATTTTTCATTCTCCTACACTTTTAACTTCCTCAAGAAGTTACTGTGATACCCTCCGACCCCCTGTTACTAGAAAAGGGTCTTCCAGACCCCGTAGGATAAATCTGATAAGTGATCTTTGCCGATCCTGACTTTGTCTGTGGTGCCGGCCGTCCGGCCGTCCGGCCGTCCGGCCGTCCGGCCGTCCGTCGCCACTTTTTCCGGAACACTTCACGGCCGCAATTTTCATCCGATCTTCACCAAATTTATACACAAGCTTCCTTTCACAGAAATCTTGAAAATGACGAGAGCTTTTTTCGAAATTTTTCAAAATGGCGGAGATATGACTGTTCAAAGATTTAAAATGAGCGCTGTGGGCGTACTGTTGGTCCGATCTTCACCAATTTTCACTAAACATTCCTTGAATTATTTAAAAATTTTCCATGTTTTTAAAATTTTAATTTTCCAAAATTTTTTTACTTAATAATTTTTCTAGGCAGAAATGTGAGTCACTTCGCCGGCTCGAGGGCGGCCTCTCTTTGGCTAACCGTACTGAATTTCTACCTTGATATAAAATTTTCAAAATAATTTTTTTTTTTTTTTTTTTTAACTTCCTCAAGAATTTTTTTAACGGAAAATAAAATGGCGATTTATTAGGTACTTAATTTTTATTTTTTTTTTTCAAAAAACAGAAAACGAACAACAAAAATACCTAAAATTTCTAACTTCCTCAAGACTTACTGCGATACCCACCAAATTTATTTCACAACTTTTACAAAAATTTAGTTCTCCTACTTAATACTTCCTCCTCCTGTATCCTTGAGGAAGTTATCGTTGGAAGCTCTTCAAACCGGAACTTTTTTTAGTGAGGCGTCGTCCTGTGTGATTTATGACGGGAAAGGTGCTTCAAAATTGTATTTGGCTTCGTTGAAAAATAAAGTTGCGGAATGGAAATCGAGAGGGAATCGTGCTCCTCATTTGTCGGTGGTTCTCGTCGGAAAGGATCCAGCGAGTTTGTCGTATACACGGATCAAATCGAAAGTCGCTGCGGAAGTTGGTATGGAAGTGTAACTTTTGGGAATCAAACCTCCCAGGGTGTAGAAACATCCTTTTTAGGATCTTTGGTCTTTTAAAACAATTTTTCTGCGTTTTACAGGGTCTTGCGCCCATAAAATACCTTTTTTTTTGTCTTCAGCGTAGAAACACCCTTGTATTCTCATTTTTGGGAGATTTTCCAGTTTTTAAACATTAACTTTTTACCTCATTTTAGGTATCACAAGCAACTTATTTCACCTAAAAGATGACATAAGTCAAAATGAATTAATGAAAGTAATAAAAGACTTAAATTATAATAAAAACGTCGATGGGATATTAGTGCAGCTTCCATTACCCCTGCATTTAGACGAATGTGCTGTCAGCAACACAATTCTTCCCAGGAAAGACGTCGACGGTTTCACTCAGCTAAACATGGGTCGACTTTCCATGAATTCGCCATTTTTCATACCCTGCACTGCTCTCGCAGTTTATAAAATGATCACAAATCTTGGTATTTCGGCTTCATTTAACTTCGTTTCATTGGTTCTTTTTAGGTGTAGAGACAACAGGAAAGCATGCGTTGGTTTGTGGTCGTTCAAAACATGTCGGCCTCCCCATATTTTTATTGTTACATTCTTCAGCGAAAATGTTAAATATGACAACTACTATTTGCCATCGGCATACACCAAAAAATCAACTTAAAAATTTGGCTAAACAATCAGACTTTATAATATCTGCCGCTGGTGAATTTTATAAAATGAAAAAAATATGTTTTGTATCTTTTTAAGGCCTTCCTGGATTAATCACTGGTGACATGATTAAAGAAGGTGCCGTAGTTATCGATGTAGGCATCACCCGAATACACAAAGAAGGATCCAAAGCCGATTTTATTGGAGACGTCATTTTTGATGGTTAATTTTTTGTAAAATATTGGCAAATAATCTTTTTTTTTCTTTTCTAGAAGTTAAAAATATTGCTAGTTTTATAACTCCGGTTCCAGGAGGTGTCGGACCAATCACAGTCGCCATGCTTATGGAAAATACGCTTAAAGCTGCCCAATTTAATTCAGAAATCTACTTAAAAGAAAAATTAGATCTTTCATAATGGCTGAAAGCCTCATAAATCAGTATTTTTTTTATGAAAACAGTATTTTGTGTAAGTTTTTTATTTAATAAAAACTACTTTTATTTATTACAAAATCTACTGCACCAAGCTGGATTTTTTTAAACAAAAGCAGAGATGGGCAAAATCTTAATCATGAATATGATTAAGATTTTTAATCATAGGAATATTTTTCTGTGATTAAGAATAAGATTAAAATCTTAATCACAGAGATGATTAAGATTAAAATCATAATCACAGAGATGATTAAGAATAAAATCTTAATCACAGAGATGATTAAGAATAAAATCTTAATCACAGAGATGATTAAGAATAAAATCTTAATCACAGGAAATCTGTGATTAAACTCTTAATCACAGGAAATCTGTGATTAAACTCTTAATCACAGGAAATCTGTGATTAATCACAGGAAGTCTGTGATTAATCACAGGAAGTCTGTGATTAAACTCTTAATCACAGGAAATCTGTGATTAATCACAGGAAGTCTGTGATTAATCATAGGAAAATAACGATTAATCATTGGAATTTGGGATTAATTAAGGAAAATAATGATTAATCATTGGAATTTGGGATTAATTAAGAAAATAATGATTAATCATTGGAATTTGGGATTAATTAAGGAAAATAATGATTAATCATTGGAATTTGGGATTAATTAAGGAAAATAATGATTAATCATTGGAATTTGGGATTAATTAAGAAAATAATGATTAATCATTGGAATTTGGGATTAATTAAGGAAAAAGCTTGATCAATCATCAGAAAATTGTGTAATCACAGGAATCTGTGAATGGTGATCAAGCTTTTTCCTTAATTAATCCCAAATTCCAATGATTAATCATTATTTTCCTTAATTAATCCCAAATTCCAATGATTAATCATTATTTTCCTTAATTAATCCCAAATCCAATGATTAATCATTATTTTCCTTAATTAATCCCAAATTCCAATGATTAATCATTATTTTCCTTAATTAATCCCAAATTCCAATGATTAATCGTTATTTTCCTATGATTAATCACAGAGATGATTAAGAATAAAATCTTAATCACAGAGATGATTAAGAATAAAATCTTAATCACAGAGATCATTAAGAATAAAATCTTAATCACAGGAAATCTGTGATTAAACTATTAATCACAGGAAATCTGTGATTAATCACAGGAAGTCTGTGATTAAACTCTTAATCACAGGAAGTCTGTGATTAATCATAGGAAAATAACGATTAATCATTGGAATTTGGGATTAATTATTAAGGAAATAATGATTAATCATTGGAATTGGGATTAATTAAGGAAAATAATGATTAATCATTGGAATTTGGGATTAATTAAGGAAAATAATGATTATCATGGAATTCGGGAATTTTTCCTTCCATGATTCCAATGATTAATCATTATTTTCCTTAATTAATCCCAAATTCCAATGATTAATCATTATTTTCCTTAATTAATCCCAAATTCCAATGATTAATCGTTATTTTCCTATGATTAATCACAGACTTCCTGTGATATTCATATTCATGATTAAGATTTTGCCCATCTCTGAACAAAAGCTATGAGGTAAAAAATTGCTGTAGCCAAAATTCTGATGAGATTATCACAATCATTTTGAGGAATTAAAAATGAAACAAAATTTAAGTAATTTTTTTAATAGTAAAAAAACCTGAGCTAAACTAATGGAATGTCATAAAGTCATGGAAGATATTAATTAAATTATAAAATATTAAAAAGTTGAGATTTTCACTTTAAGTACCTTTAAGTTATTTTTAAAATGGTCCATTATTTAACCCATATTACCATGAGGTCTACATCTAAAAAAACTTGACAATTTTTAGCTTAGAAACTTATTAAAACTTAAGTGCTATACACAATTTATATACAATGAAAGACTACCTAATCACTCTAAACTTTGGAAAAAAAGAGATTTCTCTCGATAAAACTATTCTATAAAACATGTTTGCCAATTTAACAGAAAAAAAATTTAGTTGATTTATAAAAAAAAATGGACGGAATGGTTATTTTTCTATCATCACTGATCAGTCGTTTTACTGTGAGTTTCTTAAGTATAAAATTTATAAAATGATCACAGTTTTTGTTTGTTCATTTTAAGATTTTGAATTGATTATTTACAGGTAAGAGATCAAATAGCAGTTTCAGACTGCGAACTATACCCTGGAGGTCCTGAGACTAAAAAAGTGTGGCTGTGCCTGTAAGATTGAGCACGGGTGCCGTGGTAGTTGGAATAGCTCGAACGAGCAGATGGAGGACGTTCAGGCTCGTAGGAAAAAGAATTTTCGGGCTGTGTTGAAACATGAGATTCGTATGGCCCAGACTTCGGGCGTTTTCTTGATGGTCGATTAAACGAGAAACTGGATTTGAGCGTGGACGTCTTCCTGAAGAACGAGCGGAAGATCTACTCTGGCTGTGTCTCCGAGGAAAAGAATTTGTTGCTGAGACTCCCGTGTACATCTGAGGTGCCATCGACCCTCGAGAAACACTCCTCCTTTTTACTCTCTAGGAGTCATCGGTTTTACCCCAACATTTCTCACATCAGGCTCTGAAACTTGAAATTTTTTTAAAAACAAAAACTCAAAACTTTTAAGGGGATATGAGGGTTTTAAGTTGCTTTGTACATATTTCGTTGTGAGCAACGGTTTTCGGTTTTTTCCTTCTATCTTGGAAACCGTCGCTCAAAACGAAAAAATGTCTTAAGTAAAAGTTGTAGCTTCGGAAATTTACTACATAAAATATCTTATTAGTTTTTTCCGTCAGAGCAATACTTTAGGAGATATGGAAGTATTTAAGTTGGTTGCTTAGCAAATTTTTCGTTGTTAACAACGGTTTTCGGTTTTCCCTTTTATCTCGGAAACCGTCGCTCAAAACGAAAAAACGTCCTAAGTAACAGTCGTAGCTACGGAAATTTCCTACAAAAAAGACCTCATTGGTTTGTTTTGTCAGAGCAATACTTAAGGAGATATGAGGGTTCTTAAGTGAGTTGCTTTGCAAATTTTCGTTGTGAGCAACGGTTTTCGGTTTTTCCCTTCTATCTTAAACGTCGCTCAAACGAAAAAATGTCCTAAGTAAAAGTTGTAGGTTACAAAAAAATAGGTACAAAGATTCCTAAAAAAATTTTTTTATTCATTATTGCGTAAGAGCAATATTTAAGGAGTTATGAGGTTAAAAGTAATAATCCTACAGAGCCTGTCTGAAAACTTAAAACCTTCATATCTCCTACAATATTGCTCTGACGGAAAAAACCAATAAGATATTTTATGTAGTAAATTACCGTAGCTACAACTTTTACTTAGGACATTTTTTCGTTTTGAGCGACGGTTTCCAAGATAGAAGGGAAAAACCGAAAACCGTTGATCACAACGAAAAATGTACAAAGCAACCAACTTAAAACCCTCATATCCCCTTAAATTACCTTCACTTGATTCAGTCCCTGCGTTTAAATCTGGACGCCTTGGCATCAAATCAACCTGAAATAAAGGGGCAGCATTCGTCTTTTTTAATGTCGACGGTACAACTTCTTCTCCATTCTTTATCGAACTATTCACAGAGATTCCAAACGCCAGTCCCAAAATCTAAAAATTTTCATGTGACACCCCAGTTTACAAAACACTTACGGCAAGAATAGCATGAATAATAGCTTGAGCGGCTTCTAGATGATTATAAGCGATAGCACAACCTGTATCAGATTCGGACGTAGAGGATGCCAAGGTTGCGTTTCTGTCGCAGTTTGATTCGGAAGAAACAAAGCCTTACATCCGGGACCATTCGCTTCCCACCAACTTACACTCCCTGTTCCCAAACTCAAATATCCCATTCCTACAACACAATTAATACTTTTAAAAAAACTTTCTATTCTACTTACTTTTCTCAAAATCCCAATATTGAGGTAATAACAAGCAACGAAACAATTCCATGCGAACCAAAATAACGTCCATACCATATACTAAAAATAAATATTAAAAAATGAGCTAAAAAACGATTATACTACTTACGGAAATTATATAACTTGATTTGTACTGCCATGATCCAAATATCCCAATATACAGAATATAATTTGTAACAAGTTTGCCAAAATGGGGCACCACATGTAACCCAAAAAGTCAAAAATTTGTCTCCATGCAGTGGTTACCTGTATAAAAACAATGATAAAAATATTCATAACTTAAAAAAAGGTTTTACCACTTGGGATATGCAGATAATCAAAAGGTATATCCTTTTATTGCACCCCATTTGTCATTTATGCGATTTTCCATTGACGGGAGGGCCGTTTGGGGGCGAAAAGGATTTTAGGATTTTCGTGCAGATTAACATTTTAACTCATTTTTAATTTTATGGAAAAAAAGATGCGTAAAAAAAGAAAAACTCAAAACAAACGGATTTCCGGACCATAACAACGGTGGGAGAAAGAACGACCTGTTGATTTTTTAATGATGTCACAAAATGGCGGGATTTTTAAAAAAACCGTTGCATTTTTTTTATTTCACGTTTACATTACTATTGTAACAAATTGTTTAGTCAATGAAGCACTTCCTACTAAAAATCCGTCTACATCATCAAGCTCGCTTAAATTTTTACAGTTATCCTCATTCACCGACCCTCCGTAGATGATTCTGACTTTATTAGCGACTTCTGGACAAACTTTCGTAGAGCCACTGTCTTATCATTTTATGAGTTTCTTGAGCCTTAAAATTCATTTAAATAAAGTTTTTTAAATTTTTTAACTTGTTGAGGAGTCGCAGAGGTTCCGGTTCCGATCGCCCAGACAGGCTCATAAGCGATGACCATTTTATCCCAGTTGGTTACACCAGATGAAATGGATGTAAGCTGTTTTGAATAACTTGAGCAGTTTTTTTGCATTCTTGGTCTTTTTTAGATTCACCGACGCAGGCGATAACTTGCAAACCTTGTTGCTGCGCAATATTTATTTTTCAGAAATCAACTATTAAAAATCATTTTTAAAATTAAAAAGTGAAAACGACTTCATCAGTTTCTCCAAAAAGCGTTCTTCTTTCGGAATGTCCTAAAATGACCCATTCAACTCCAAGGTCTAGAAGCATACTTGGACTTATTTCACCTTAAAAGAATGAAAGATTTTTAAAAAAGAACCAATGAGGAGGAGGCCTTCTTCCTATTGGTTAGAAATTCTTTGCCTTTTCCTATTGTTAACCTAGCAATCCAATCTGTCATAATGGTGGAAAGAGGGCTCTCGCCATATTGCCATGGCATACTTTTCAGAGCCAAATCCAAAGGAGAAATCAGCAACACAGGAAACGGATTATACAGGGTTCGGAAACACATGGCAAGCGTCTGGGAGAGCGTTAAAAAGTGGTTTTACGAAAAAAAGTTAAATGTAAACCCCCCTTAATTTAAATCAAAGAATTTGATGGTGTAGTTTAAAATCCGCCTGGATATACAGGGTGTCCAGACACAACCTAACTTCGTTATTTCAAATGAGAACCCCTATTTTTTATTTCAGATTCGTAATCTACGCAAAATTTCAAGTAGATTTGAGTACTCATATGACGATTTTGGACAACTTTTAAAAAATGTCAAATTTAGCGTTTTTTGCGCTAAAATCCGTTAAAATTGACCTAGGAGACTCGTTTTTTTTTAATTCCACTTATTTTTTCCCGAAGAATCCAACTGTCTCAAATTTGAGCATCTTCGCATTCTGCATCACGAGATTTCGTCGCTAATGGCCTTTTTTCAAGTTAGAACCCAAATTTTTAGTTCAGAAATGAAAATAGCACTTGTTGAAAGGAATTTTTCTTTCGGACCACAAATTTTGAAAGAGCTACAGCGTCTTTTGTGTTTATGCATCAAAATTAAAATTCCTCAACAAATCGCTAATTTCCATTCTTGAAGTATGGAATTTGGAGTTAAACTTGAAAAAAGGCCATTAGCGACGAAATCTCGTGATGCAGAATGCGAAGATGCTCAAATTTGAGACAGTTGGATTGTTCGGGAAAAAATAAGTGGAATTAAAAAAAAAAAACGAGTCTCCTAGGTCAATTTTAACGGATTTTAGCGCAAAAACGCTGAATTTTGACATTTTTTAAAAGTTGTCCAAAAATCGTCATATGAGTACTCAAATCTACTTGAAATTTTGCGTAGATTACGAATCTGAAATAAAAAATAGGGATTCTCATTTGAAATAACGAAGTTAGGTTGTGTCTGGGACACCCTGTATATCCAGGCGGATTTTAAACTACACCATCAAATTCTTTGATTTAATTAAGGGGGGTTTACATTTAACTTTTTTTCGTAAAACCACTTTTTAACGCTCTCCCAGACGCTTGCCATGTGTTTCCGGACACCCTGTATAACATTTAATTTTTACCAGTAAACGCTCCAGTCAATTTTTTATAACAATTTTGAGCACATAGTTGAACAAAAGGAGGCTTCGCTGAGCTAACATACTGTAAATAAGGAGCTGGCGGTGCAACCACTATATCTGCAAAAGAATTAATTTTTTTTTTCCATCAATTTTATCTACCAGAATTTTCACTGCAAACGTCGCTTTTCAAAAATCCAAGAATATCCTCCGCTTGTTTTTTTAATGTATTCATTTTCCAATTACCCGCACAAATGTATTTTCTCATCATTTTTTCAAATCAAATTTTCAAACAGATGGATTTATATGAGGGTTCATAGAGGTTAATTAACCTATGATTGGATTTAAAAATTTATGGAAGGTACGACATGAAAGGTCCACATCGGTTTTCAACTATGAAGAAGAATGTTGTTTTAGTGTTGCTTTTATCTTTTTCTTATTTGGTAAATAGTTATGAAGCCATTGACAGTCTGCATGAAAAATATGTAAATGAAATTTTTTTTTTAAATTTTATCTAAAAAAATTCCAGTTACTACATGCAGGAAATCCAAAAACATGCGTTTCTGAAGATGGCGTCCCTTATATTGTTTCATTAATTATTGAAATTACAAGAATTTATTTTACAAATGAAATTCCAGTTCTACTTTATGATCGTTATTATTTGGTTAATACTAAGTTTCAGGTTTGATTTTTAACAAAATTAAAATGATTTATTAATATATTTTTTAGAAAATATTAGAACATCTTTTGGTTAAATTTCCTAAAGGAATGCGCCATGGGATAATAAATTCTACAATGGTCTCGCCTAAAATTCCCGAGCATATTTTAGAATCATATCAGAATGAAATGTTGGGGTTTATAATTTTTAGTAAAGATTGAATATGGAGCGACAGCTGTGGTCGAACATCTGACAGCGGAGACGAAAGCGATTTTTATTCCACAGTCGACGAAATTTCAAATCAAAGATTTTTTAGCCAGCCATCGTGCAAGAATGTTCAAAAATCTTTTAGTTATTGCCGACCCAACATTGAAAGTCGACCTATTCATACAGGTACCGTATTATAGAAATAGAAAAGAAAATTTTTTTTAGAAAATTGGAAAAGAGCATAAATCATGCGATATAAATTTGTATACGCATGATTTTGCGACAGATACAATAAGAGGAGTGAAGCTGTCATTTTAACATCATGGAGAAAGGATAATTTTACTCGAAATATTAATTTGTTTCCGGATAAATTTAAAAATGGATTTCATAGAATGCATGTTCGTCGTCTCTTCTGAGATTCCTCCTTATGTTTTCAGGACGTAAGTCATATATCCGATGCAGAGATGGGCAAAATCTTAATCATGAATATGATTAAGATTTTTAATCATAGAATATTTTTCTGTGATTAAGAATAAGATTAAAATCTTAATCACAGAGATGATTAAGAATAAAATCTTAATCACAGAGATGATTAAAATAAATCTTAATCACAGAGATGATTGAATAAATCTTAATCGGAATGATTAATCGGAATAACGATTAATCATTGAATTTGGAAAGATAATGATAATCATTGGAATTTGGGATTAATTAAGGAAAATAATGATTAATCATTGGAATTTGGGATTAATTAAGGAAAATAATGATTAATCATTGGAATTTGGGATTAATTAAGGAAAATAATGATTAATTTTAAAATAAAAATTTACAACTCCAAAAATTTATAATATTTCAAATACATATTTTGGTTTGTCAAAATTAATTAAAGCGTAAAGTATAAAATTATTCCATTAATCCCTAAATTTATAATTCATAAAATAATAAGCAAACTTCAGTTGAACTACCATAACTATTAATAATCCATATTGTAAGTTTAATTTTTCAAAAAATTTTTTTTGCCAATATTATAAATTTTTGGAGTTGTAAAATTAAATTTTGGAGTGTTAGAGATTGATAGATTTTGAGTTTTTAGTTATTGAGAGTAAATTGTGATCAGAGGTGACAATATTCACAGATTCCTGTGATTACACAATTTTCTGATGATTGATCAAGCTTTTTCCTTAATTAATCCCAAATTCCAATGATTAATCATTATTTTCCTTAATTAATCCCAAATTCCAATGATTAATCATTATTTTCCTTAATTAATCCCAAATTCCAATGATTAATCATTATTTTCCTTAATTAATCCCAAATTCCAATGATTAATCATTATTTTCCTTAATTAATCCCAAATTCCAATGATTAATCATTATTTTCCTTAATTAATCCCAAATTCCAATGATTAATCATTATTTTCCTTAATTAATCCCAAATTCCAATGATTAATCATTATTTTCCTTAATTAATCCCAAATTCCAATGATTAATCATTATTTTCCTTAATTAATCCCAAATTCCAATGATTAATCATTATTTTCCTTAATTAATCCCAAATTCCAATGATTAATCGTTATTTTCCTATGATTAATCACAGACTCCTGTGATTAAGATTTCCTGTGATTAAGATTTTATTCTTAATCATCTCTGTGATTAAGATTTTATTCTTAATCATCTCTGTGATTAAGATTTTATTCTTAATCATCTCTTGATTAAGATTTTAATCTTATTCTTAATCACAAAAAATATTCCTATGATTAAAAATCTTAATCATATTCATGATTAAGATTTTGCCCATCTCTGATCCGATGTTACAAATTAAATTATAATCCAGAAAGCAGTGATTACTTGCATTTTTTTAGTCGAGGTCATGATTCTGGGGAAGGGTATCAAACAACGCAATGGGATGGTATTGAAGTTCGACTTATGAGATTAATAGGAAGAATGATGAACTTCAGCATCGAATTTAAAGAGCCTGAATTCCATTCAAAGTAAAACATTGAATTATAAAGGAAAATACTTTATATAATTTTAGGAATTTTAACCTATCAGTAGCAGAAAGCACACTGCAAGAACTAAGCGAGAAAAATGCTGATATTTCTATTGGTGGAATATTCATTACTGCTCAACGTGCTGAAGAATATTCTTTGACAGTTCCACATTCGCATGACTGTGCCTCTTTTATTTCATTGACTTCGACCGCTTTGCCAAATACAGGGCAATCATGGGGCCGTTTTTATGGGACGTCTGGCTTGCATTAACTGCAGTGTACATCCTAGCTATGTTCCCAGTCGCCTTTTCCGTCTGGCATACT
Source organism: Orius insidiosus (assembly GCA_014119065.1). NCBI lineage: Eukaryota > Metazoa > Arthropoda > Insecta > Hemiptera > Anthocoridae > Orius > Orius insidiosus. The sequence continues at coordinate 32,280 of JACGAQ010000778.1, forward strand.
ATAAGGCCAATTTTGCATGACATCTCCGAGCTTGAAAATATGTTTTGGTACGTTTTTGGAACTTTCACCAACTGCTTTTCATTCACCGGGAAAAACTCGTGGGCCAAAAGTACTATGAGTGCCACAAAAGTTTTCATTGGTATATTCAAAAATTAGTTTTTCATAAAACTAATTTAAAATTTTAGGTTCTTACTGGATATTTACGATTATCATTACTGCTTGCTATACTGGATCCATTATTGCTTTTATAACGTTACCAGTTTACCCTGAAGTTATCGATTCATCAAAAGAGCTTTTAGAAAAAGAATATAGAATAAGCACGTTAGATGTGGATGGATGGGAAGAACTTTTTACCAAAAGCGATGACCCACTGCTCATCTCTTATATAAAAATTTGGATCTAGTTCCCACTTTAATAGATGGACTTAGAAATGTAACTCGCAACATTCATTCTGACCATCAATCAGCATTTTTAGGCTCAAAAAATTTATTAGAATATACCGTTCGAGCAAACTACACTCCTGAGTAAGCTAAAATGCTAACAAAACAGATAATTTTTTTTTTTTAGGGATTCAAGTAAAAGATTGCTTTTTCACCTGAGTAAGGAATGTTTTGTTCCTTTATTTGTTGGGGTTGCTTTGCCTAAAAAGAGCCTTTATACGGATAAATAAATGCTGCGATTTCTAGAGCCATACAGACAGGTTATATGATGAAAATTACACGAGAAGTCGAATGGTCTGTTTATCGTAGGAGTGTTGCAAGGCTTCTTCAGGTATTTTCATGATTTGGGATGTTTGGCTCAATCGTTCCTTTGGTTGGTGATGATGCTACCAGGAGGTTGGAAGAATATGAAAGAAAAGACGTATGAAAAGAAGAGTATGGAAGAATTTTTCCAACCTCCTTCGATGCTACAGACTAGAGAGGTTATTTTTCCTTATGCTGCCCCAACCAATTAGGTTATATTAGGGGGTTATAATGTAAGAGGTTAAACCAGAATAATGAGAAAAAGCCTAAACATCCAATAAAAAACAGGAAAGTGTTCTTCTTGACTCAGAAATCGAACGAAAATCAGGTGTATTGCGGGTTTCAGGGCCGACATTTGAAAACCAGGCAAAAAGGGTTCCCTTTCCAAAAATCGAAGAAAAGGGCTAAAATTGTTGTAAAAGGGATGCTTCTAGATCAGAAGATTGAGAAAAAAGCTAACAAACTGAGAAAAATCCATGGATTAAAACGTTCTAGATGAAAAATCAAAGGAAACGATCAAAAACCTTCTTATGAGCCTAGGGAACAGTTGTGTCAATTTCATCTCCCTTAAATTCGCACGAAATTAATTAAAATTGTTATAGTCTGGGACGTTGGGACTACGTAGAACTCCTGAAGACAGAGAATTGACTTTGGACGACACTCAAGGAATGTTTCTTCTACTCGGAGCTGGTTTTGCCATCGCCTTCTTTGCTTTGTTTGTCGAAATAAGCATATGGGCAAGAAAGGAGATAAAAAATCAAAAATTTGGCGAACTCCCATTATGGAAACGAGCACAAAATAAAATGGAACAAAACTTAAATGGGATTGCAAGCTGCCTTTTTGAACCAATCGATGCTATCCGAAGATCTTTCATCATAACAACGGAACGACCGGTATCCAGTATTTTCGGCAGCCAAGTCTCCTCACCAAGAAAAAGTATTTATTCCTTCAACAACTTAGAAGTACATGAAAAACCAATAAGAATGAGAAGTTTTTAAAAAATACAAAATTTAAAACGTAAACAATTTTATTTTATAACAAAAATAAATACAAAGATGTACAGGTGATTAAATGGGTGTGAGAGTAGAACGTTGTTGTCTGGTAAGTTCAGGATGCCAAACATCGACAATTAAGACCAACCTGTTGGACGTCCCGTTGTGCCAGACTTCATGTTCGAAACTGTCATCAAATATTAAAACTTTACCTTCCTCCCACGTTCTAAAAAAAATCGAAATTTAAAAAAAATTTTTTTTTTTCAAACCTTGTTTCGTTGGCGACTCTAAGAAAAGTGCCTTTAGGAACTACGAGACCGAGATGTGCCCTCAATCGGCAATTCGTAGGCCCACAGTGAGCCCAAACGTGAGTGCCGCCTTCCATAATACTGAATTTACTTTGGCCCCTTCTACAACTTCTCGCTGCTTCAAATTTTTCAATCAATGAACACGTTTTTGGCGTCTTTAAACAATTCTCTTTATATTTCACTCCTAAAAATTCACTAAATAATATAAATAAAACAAATAAAATTTTACCTCGTGCAAAAAGTTCAAATTGTTTCCAATCTCCGGCATCTCTGAGATTTTCAGCTTCGTCTTTAAACGACCCTTTTGATTTTAACGCTGCTAGTCCTTCGTTTAAAATTATTTTCCAATTATCCTCAAGCTTTCTATAAAAATATAATTGAAGAATAATCAAAATAATTTATTACTTGAAAAATTCTTGATATGAAGTTTGTTCTTGAGTCCACCATGGGCGAGCGGTCAGCGAATCAACGTTGTAGAGCGACCTCTGGTATTTTGAACGAAACAAACCTTTTTCTACACCTTTGGTATAAATCTATTTTAAAAAATGATAAGAAAACATCTAAAATGTGTAATAAACCTTTAAGGCTTCATCGGAAAATCCAGTTCTGGCAAGAGCGTCTCCAAGATGGAAAAACAATCTGGCGTCATTCGTCGACGGATCATCAGTTTCGATACCTTCTTTCAAAAATGGAATCGATTCCTTCATTTTTCCTAAAATTTAAGGGGATATGAGGGTTTTAAGTTGGTTGCTTTGTACATATTTTGTTGTGAGCAACGGTTTTCGGTTTTTCCCTTCTATCTCGGAAACCGTCGCTCAAAACGAAAAAATGTCATAAGTAAAAGTTGTAGGTACTGAAATTTACTACATAAAATATCTTATTAGTTTTTTCCGTCAGAGCAATACTTTAGGAGATATGGAAGTATTTAAGTTGGTTGCTTTGCAAATTTTTCGTTGTTAACAACGGTTTTCGGTTTTTCCCTTCTATCTCGGAAACCAGTGCTCAAAACGAAAAAACGTCTTAAGTAAAAGTGGTAGCTACGGAAATTTCCTACAAAAAAGACTTCATTGGTTTTTTTGTCAGAGCAATACTTAAGGAGATATGAGGGTTCTTAAGTGAGTTGCTTTGCAAATTTTTCGTTGTGAGCAACGGTTTTCGGTTTTTCCCTTCTTTCGGAAACCGTCGCTCAAAACGAAAAAATGTCCTAAGTAAAAGTTGTAGGTACAAAGATTTCCTACAAAATTTTTTTTTCATTATTTGCGTAAGAGCAATATTTAAGGAGTTATGAGGTTAAAACTAATAATCCTACAGAGCCTGTCTGAAAACTTAAAACCTTCATATCTCCTAAAATATTGCTCTGACGGAAAAAACTAATATGATATTTTATGTAGTAAATTTCCGTAGCTACGACTTTTACTTAGGACATTTTTTCGTTTTGAGCGACGGTTTCCAAGATAGAAGGAAAAACCGAAAACCGTTGCTCATAACGAAATACGTACAAAGCAACCAACTTAAAACCCTCATATCCCCTTAAATGATTATGAAAAATAAAATTTTTTAAAAACCTTGTAGTTTAAGAACTAAGCCGTAGTGAGAAAGAGCCATCGCGTTTTTGGGCCAAACTTTGAGTACGGATTGAAAAACATTTCCAGCTTCTTGAAGCCTATAAAATATTAGTAAAAGATTTTAAATTTATAAAAATGAAATTTCAATAAAATACCTGTTTACCATAAGGTAGGTGATTCCCATATCATTTCTATATTCAGGTTCATTTTTAAATGTGTCGGTCAAAATTTTTTGGACAGGAATCGTTTGTAAATACATCCCTAAAAATTATTTTAGATTTTTTTTTATAAACTAAAAAAATATACCTTTAAATCTCATTCGGTTAATGCAGCGAAGGGCAGCGATTTTTAAAAGTTGCGGTGGAACTTTAGGAAGGTTGATGAGACTCAAGTAGAAATTAATGGATTCTTGAAGTATTTGATTGCTTTTTTTGAGTTCGGCACGTCGGTCATAGACTCTGGCTTTACCGTATAAAGCACGGGGAGAATTCGGCTTCATTTTTAATATTTTCTCATATTTTTCGATCGCCACGTCAATCCGCTTGAGGTGTGGGAGGGAAAAGGAAATGGTTAATTACAAAAAAACATGCTTTTTCTATAAAAAACCGTTAAAAAAATTAAAAACATTCCTACAAACTACGATCGATTGAAAATATGAAAAACTTTTGATGACAAAAGATGGTAAATTGTGGGTAAATTCATCAATAGTTTTTCATAATAACAAAAGTCGAAAAAAAATATTTACAGTGGCATAAATGCTTTTTAACTGGTGGTCATGTTGAGGTAGGTTTTCATTAAAATGTGACTAGAATTTCGTTTTTAAACACACACACAAAAAAATTGCTCTAAAAAACTATGTTAGTCAGGGGATTTGAAAAAAAATAGGAGAAAAACGCAAAACAAAATTATTGAAAACTAAACAGGTTAAGGTCAGAAATAGAATTCCTGAAAAATCCCCATTTCTAATTTTAGATTTGAATATAAGTTTTCATAATATTTTATAGTTTTTATGAATTAAGTAAATTATGAGATAAATGAAATTCTTACGTCCATATTGAACTCTTCATCTGCCATATCGAGTTCTTGCCGAATAGCCCAATCTTCGCTGTTTGTTATTTCGATATTTTCATAAACCTGAAAATTTGATTTAAAAAATGAGTTTAGCATAGAAAGAGACCCAAAGTTTGGTGAAATGGAGGTTTCTAGGCAAGAGAACTGAGAAAAACTTTTGAAAAAGGGAGAAAGTTGAAAAACTGAGAAAAACGTGTGAGAATCAGGTAAAAAAGTTTTTTTTTTCCTTTTTCTTTCTAAACGAAAATTTTTTAAGGAGGTATGATGGTTTTTAAGTGAGTTGCTTTGCAAATTTTTCGTTGTTAACAACGGTTTTCGGTTTTTCCCTTCTATCTCGGAAACCGTCGCTCAAAACGAAAAAATGTCATAAGTAAAAGTTGTAGGTACTGAAATTTACTACATAAATATCTTATTAGTTTTTTCCGTCAGAGCAATACTTTAGGAGATATGGAAGTATTTAAGTTGGTTGCTTTGCAAATTTTTCGTTGTTAACAACGGTTTTCGGTTTTTCCCTTCTATCTCGGAAACCGCCGCTCAAAACGAAAAAACGTCCTAAGTAAAAGTCGTAGCTACGGAAATTTCCTACATAAAAGACCTCATTGGTTTTTTTGTCAGAGCAATACTTAAGGAGATATGAGGGTTCTTAAGTGAGTTGCTTTGCAAATTTTTCGTTGTGAGCAACGGTTTTCGGTTTTTCCCTTCTATCTCGGAAACCGTCGCTCAAAACGAAAAAATGTCCGAAGTAAAAGTTGTAGGTACAAAGATTTCCTACAAAAATTTTTTTATTTATTATTTGCGTAAGAGCAATATTTAAGGAGTTATGAGGTTAAAACTAATAATCCTACAGAGCCTGTCTGAAAACTTAAAACCTTCATATCTCCTAAAATATTGCTCTGACGGAAAAAACTAATAAGATATTTTATGTAGTAAATTTTAGTACCTACAACTTTTACTTAAGACATTTTTTCGTTTTGAGTGACGGTTTCCAAGATAGAAGGGAAAAACCGAAAACCGTTGCTCACAACGAAATATGTACAAAGCAACCAATTTAAAACCCTCATATCCCCTTAAAAGAGTAGAGGATGGAAAAAGCCCCCCCCCCCCCCCCCCCGCGAAAAAATTAAGGAAAACTCCAAATCGCATACTTCTTCTGATCTTGGCCCTCCTCCCCTCGTCTGAATTTTAGGTGGTGGAGACTCATCCTCTGATTCTTCTTCATATTCATCTTCAGATTCTTCTTCATTTTTCAGAACTAAAATTAAAAAATAATAATATAAAGTAGAAATGTTTATTTACTTTTTGGTTCTTCTTCAGGTTCGCTTTCTTCGACTTCATTTTCGCTTTCTTCTTCTCCAACACTTTCTGCGTCACCGCCATCAGAATATTCTTGGACTTCACCTTCGGACTGTTCAGCATCACTGCTTTCAGGTGTCGGTTGGCCATATTTGGCTATAATTTTTTCATATACATTGGATTTATTGGCTGCTCATCTTCGCTTATTTCTTCTTCTTCCTCCTCCTCTTCCTCTTCTTCTTCTTCGTATTCTTCTTCAACTTGTGGCTCTATTTTTTAATTATTTATTAAGGCCTTTATATTATACATACCAGGAGAAGGTTCTTTGAAATATAATGACTCAGAAGTTGCTTGAACAATTTCTTCTACCGGAGGAGGTGAATATGCTGGAGGTTCTTCAATCAACGGCTCTGGAACAATTTGAGGCTGCGGAGATTCTGTTGTTGGTCGAGATTCTTCTAATTAACCCCCCAAAAAATATAAATTAGATTAAAAATAATACAGCAACTCCCTAATTAGTGATTCATTAATGCCTGAAAGAGACACATAAAAAACAAAGTATGTCTTAAGAAAAAGTTTTGAGGTTAGCAAAACTTTTGGGGTAGCTCCCAATAACTTCCTTTTTGTCAAAAATTAGGAAGTAAATAAAAAAGTTAGATGTTAACAAAATTAAGTTAGGAAAACAACAAACAAAGCAGAAAAAAGGGAAAATTTTCTAATTTACGGGCTGTAGAGAGGAATGCAAAGAAAAGTCTTGTTAGTACGGTATTTACAAGGTGAAAGATAATGTTAAAAGCATTTACGAACCCCAACTGTTCCATTTCTTAACAAGAACAATATGAGCGACAACAATAAGTGCAACTCCCACTCCAAATTTAACAGCCACTGAAATCATACAAGACTTTCGTTTTTTGCATTTCTCTCTAATTACAACAATAGGAACAATAATAGAGAAAATTTTTGTGTGCAATTTTGATCTTACTTCCATCAGTTTCTTCATCTTGAGAGTCTTCTGAAGGTTCTTCCTGTCTTTCTTCGGCTTCTTGCTCTTTTTCTTCTTCTTTAGCTTGCTCAAGAAGTTCAGACTGAAAATTTTGATAATTCTAAACATCATTTTTAAATTTATCTTACGCTTCTCGTCTTAAGGCTTCGATGGCTTCTGGAAAAAGTTCTTCACTTCCTTCTTCTGTGTGGCTTTGTGCTTGAAATGTCCCTAAAAAAGAAAATACTTTAAAAAGAAAGCTTTTTCAATTTGTGGATAAAAGATGCTGAAATCAGGGGGGGGGGGGGGAGTAAAATAGCTCCTTCTGGGCGAAAAGTGAGTTTTTTTGCCAAAAAAACTGAGGAAAACCTCTAAAAATCAAATTTTTCCTCCATGTACTTCCGTTCATAAAAGACGTTTTTTAAGCAAAAACTGTGGAAAACGCCCAAAAAATTTGGGGAAAAGGGTGTTTCTAGACCAAATAAAACCTGTTGAAAATGGTTTTTCCAAATTATGGCAGAGGAAAAATGTCTGACCACACAAATATCCTTCAAAAATTAAATCACTACCTGGCTGTAATGATTTCATTTCACAACAGTAGACTTGTTAGCCAAATTAGTACAAAAGAAAAACGTTAGTTGTTTAGATTTTTCACTCTCATTGGCTTACTGGGCTCATCTTCTGAACTTTGTTCATTTTCTAGTTCATTCTCATCGTTCAGCTCTTCCGAAATATTTTCTTTTTCTAAGGATTGCTCTGTTTCTTCATCTTCTTCTTCTTGTTCGTTTTCTTCAACTTCAGAAGCATTTTCTTCTAGCTCTTCAGAAATATTTTCTTCTCCTGATTCTCAGACAAGTTTTCTTGTTCTTCTGAAAGATTTTCCTCTTCCTCATCTTCTAGTTCCTCAGAGGCTTTTGTTTCCTCTTCTTCCTCTTCTAGTTCCTCAGAAGCATTGGTCTCTTCTTCTTCTTCCTCAGAAGCATTTGTTTCTTCTTGTTCCTCAGAAGCATTGGTCTCTTCTTCTTGCTCCTCAGAAGCAGTTTCTTCTTCTAAATTTTGATCTTGAGGCGTTTCAGAACCTCCCAAAAGATTGAAATCCAATCCAAACCAAGAAGAGCCTTCAGTTTCAGCAACTTCATCATTTGAATTCCCTCCAAAACCAAAATCTAGGCTAAACCAACTCGATTTTTCACATTTTCTTCATGATCTTCATGTTCATCATGATCATCATGATCATGTTCATCATGTTCGTCATGTTCATCAACCGCATGTTCACCGTGACTGTCCTGTTCTGTATCTCCTTTATTTCAAAATAAAATATGTAATAATACAAATTATTTACCATAAAACGGGACGTATTCTGCCCATTCTTTTACCGCCGCCGTCCATTGAGAGTCTTTTACAGAACCTGCTTGAGCTAAATCAAAATTAAAAAGAAAACTTTAAGTTTCAAATTTTACCATCGGTGGTCCCTCGATATTCTATCAAAGTAAGACCGACGACAATTCCGATTCCGGCGAAAAGGAAAAAAATATTAATTTCGTACAAACATTTCCACCAATCACGTCGTCTTTATAAACATGGACTATTTCATCTGTTGGGTGTGTATATTTGGCAAATATTTCTTCCTCTTCTGAAAAATAAAATTGATGTTATAAAATGGACAAAATTATGGCTTCCTGAAATATGAAAAATTTTTATTTGCCCGTGGGAACATTATAAAACATGCCAGTTAAAATCTACTTACCAATAAACCCGACAAGTTATTTAAAATATTTAAAAAAACCTCATTTTTTGGTCAAAACGACGATAAGATGATCTAACGACGGTTCAGCTGACAAAACGACGATATTGAGACCGTTTAGCTGACGATATGACGATTTAAAGACAGTTAAGCAGGCAATACGCGATCTAAAGACTGTTTAGCTGACAATACGAGTATCTAACGACTGTTCAGCTGACGATAAGATGATCTAACAACGGTTCAGCTGACAAAACGACGATATATGGCCCGTTTAGCTAACGATATGACGATTTAAAACTGTTAAGCTGATAATTAAGACGATCTAAAGAACGTTAAGCTGACAATAAGATTATCTAACGACTGTTCAGCTGACGATAAGATGATCTAACAACGGTTCAGCTGACAAAACGACGATATATGGCCCGTTTAGCTACGATATGACGATTTAAAGACTGTTAAGCTGATAATTAAGACGATCTAAAGACGTTAGCTGACAATAAGATTATCTAACGACTGTTCAGCTGACGATAAGATGATCTAACACGGTTCAGCTGACAAAACGACGATATTAAGACCGTTTAGCTGACGATATGACGATTTAAAGACAGTTAAGCAGGCAATACGGCGATCTAAAGACTGTTTAGCTGACAATACGAGTATCTAACGACTGTTCAGCTGACGATAAGATGATCTAACAACGGTTCAGCTGACAAAACGACGATATATGGCCCGTTTAGCTAACGATATGACGATTTAAAGACTGTTAAGCTGATAATTAAGACGATCTAAAGAACGTTAAGCTGACAATAAGATTATCTAACGACTGTTCAGCTGACGATAAGATGATCTAACGACGGTTCAGCTGACAAAACGACGATATTAAGACCGTTTAGCTGACGATATGACGATTTAAAGACAGTTAAGCAGGCAATACGGCGATCTAAAGACTGTTTCGACAATACGAGTATCTAACGACTGTTCAGCTGACGATAAGATGATCTAACACGGTTCAGCTGACAAAACGACGATATATGGCCCGTTTAGCTAACGATATGACGATTTAAAGACTGTTAAGCTGATAATTAAGACGATCTAAAGAACGTTAAGCTGACAATAAGATTATCTAACGACTGTTCAGCTGACGATAAGATGATCTAACGACGGTTCAGCTGACAAAACGACGATATTAAGACCGTTTAGCTGACGATATGACGATTTAAAGACAGTTAAGCAGGCAATACGGCGATCTAAAGACTGTTTAGCTGACAATACGAGTATCTAACGACTGTTCAGCTGACGATAAGATGATCTAACAACGGTTCAGCTGACAAAACGACGATATATGGCCCGTTTAGCTAACGATATGACGATTTAAAGACTGTTAAGCTGATAATTAAGACGATCTAAAGAACGTTAAGCTGACAATAAGATTATCTAACGACTGTTCAGCTGACGATAAGATGATCTAACGACGGTTCAGCTGACAAAACGACGATATTAAGACCGTTTAGCTGACGATATGACGATTTAAAGACAGTTAAGCAGGCAATACGGCGATCTAAAGACTGTTTAGCTGACAATACGAGTATCTAACGACTGTTCAGCTGACGATAAGATGATCTAACAACGGTTCAGCTGACAAAACGACGATATGGACCGTTTAGCTAACGATATGACGATTTAAAGACTGTTAAGCTGATAATTATGACGATCTAAAGAACGTTAAGCTGACAATAAGATTATCTAACGACTGTTCAGCTGACGATAAGATGATCAAACGACGGTTCAGCTGACAAAACGACGATATTGAGACCGTTTAGCTGACGATATGACGATTTAAAGACAGTTAAGCAGGCAATACGGCGATCTAAAGACGTTAGCTGACAATACGAGTATCTAACGACTGTTCAGCTGACGATAAGATGATCTAACGACGGTTCAGCTGACAAAACGACGATATTGAGACCGTTTAGCTGACGATATGACGATTTAAAGACAGTTAAGCAGGCAATACGGCGATCTAAAGACTGTTTAGCTGACAATACGAGTATCTAACGACTGTTCAGCTGACGATAAGATGATCTAACAACGGTTCAGCTGACAAAACGACGATATATGGCCCGTTTAGCTAACGATATGACGATTTAAAGACTGTTAAGCTGATAATTAAGACGATCTAAAGAACGTTAAGCTGACAATAAGATTATCTAACGACTGTTCAGCTGACGATAAGATGATCTAACGACGGTTCAGCTGACAAAACGACGATATATGGCCGTTTAGCTAACGATATGACGATTTAAAGACTGTTAAGCTGATAATTAAGACGATCTAAAGAACGTTAAGCTGACAATAAGATTATCTAACGACTGTTCAGCTGACGATAAGATGATCTAACGACGGTTCAGCTGACAAAACGACGATATATGGCCCGTTTAGCTAACGATATGACGATTTAAAGACTGTTAAGCTGATAATTAAGACGATCTAAAGAACGTTAAGCTGACAATAAGATTATCTAACGACTGTTCAGCTGACGATAAGATGATCTAACGACGGTTCAGCTGACAAAACGACGATATTAAGACCGTTTAGCTGACGATATGACGATTTAAAGACAGTTAAGCAGGCAATACGGCGATCTAAAGACTGTTTAGCTGACAATACGAGTATCTAACGACTGTTCAGCTGACGATAAGATGATCTAACAACGGTTCAGCTGACAAAACGACGATATATGGCCCGTTTAGCTAACGATATGACGATTTAAAGACTGTTAAGCTGATAATTAAGACGATCTAAAGAACGTTAAGCTGACAATAAGATTATCTAACGACTGTTCAGCTGACGATAAGATGATCTAACAACGGTTCAGCTGACAAAACGACGATATATGGCCCGTTTAGCTAACGATATGACGATTTAAAGACTGTTAAGCTGATAATTAAGACGATCTAAAGAACGTTAAGCTGACAATAAGATTATCTAACGACTGTTCAGCTGACGATAAGATGATCTAACAACGGTTCAGCTGACAAAACGACGATATATGGCCCGTTTAGCTAACGATATGACGATTTAAAGACTGTTAAGCTGATAATTAAGACGATCTAAAGAACGTTAAGCTGACAATAAGATTATCTAACGACTGTTCAGCTGACGATAAGATGATCTAACGACGGTTCAGCTGACAAAACGACGATATTAAGACCTTTAGCTGACGATATGACGATTTAAAGACAGTTAAGCAGGCAATACGGCGATCTAAAGACTGTTTAGCTGACAATACGAGTATCTAACGACTGTTCAGCTGACGATAAGATGATCTAACAACGGTTCAGCTGACAAAACGACGATATATGGCCCGTTTAGCTAACGATATGACGATTTAAAGACTGTTAAGCTGATAATTAAGACGATCTAAAGAACGTTAAGCTGACAATAAGATTATCTAACGACTGTTCAGCTGACGATAAGATGATCTAATGACGGTTCAGCTGACAAAACGACGATATATGGCCCGTTTAGCTAACGATATGACGATTTAAAGACTGTTAAGCTGATAATTAAGACGATCTAAAGAACGTTAAGCTGACAATAAGATATCTAACGACTGTTCAGCTGACGATAAGATGATCAACGACGGTTCAGCTGACAAAACGACGATATTAAGACCATTTAGCTGACGATATGACGATTTAAAGACAGTTAAGCAGGCAATACGGCGATCTAAAGACGTTTAGCTCACAATACGAGTATCTAACGACTGTTCAGCTGACGATAAGATGATCTAACGACGGTTCAGCTGACAAAACGACGATATTAAGACCGTTTAGCTGACGATATGACGATTTAAAGACAGTTAAGCTGACAATTAAGACGATCTAAAGAACGTTTAACTGACAATACGTTCAGCTCATTTTTGACCAAAAAATGAGGTTTTTTTTAAACATGCAAATGGATAAAATGGGGCTTTTTAATCCTTCAGGATTACTCAAAAGGGGGATTAAGACCTGGTTCGGCAGTGCTCAATTTCCTTAAGATTTCCCTTTCTTCAGCATACTCCTCAGTTCTCCGCTGATCCAAATGCCCTGGTTGATAAAATGTTGAAAAATTAAGTTGTACAGTTTTGTACAAAAAGACAAAGGCTCATATTTCGAAAAGTTGGAACCGATCCCAATGAAGGAAACACGTGCTTGTAGTAAACGCCTAATATTTATACGTTTTGAATTATAAAAATAAAAATCCTCGACATGCAGTATTTTGGCTTCATCGATTCAAACGTACGAGGAATAGTATAGTAAAGGGGGAAAAAAGTCTATCGGATCCAAGCTTTCCTAAAATAGATTTGGCAGGGGTTTGAGTACTAATAGAAACCTGGGAACGGCGTAAAACTACAATACTATTTATAGAAAGAAATTTTTTAATTATAAAAACACGTTTTTAACATAAAATATGATAAATTACCTTTCTTACGGCGTTTGTCCCTTCTTTTTTTCGGTTGTCCATCTCCTGACATTTTGCAGTAGATGACAGACCGACGTTTTTACGGCTTGAGAAGTTTCCCCGTCGGCTTTTCGGACTCCGGAAGGGTTCTTACGAAGTGTAAATCATAAAAAAAGAAGGAAAAATTAAAAATTAAAAACTAAAGAAAAAAAAAACAAAAGAAAAGAGCCGGGCCGGACGGGGATTCGAGGCCACAATCGAGTATCAACCCCCCGCCGATTAAAAAATGAGAAGATGATAACCGTTTTGAAGAAAGATAACAGCTTCAGAACCTCCTCTTTATCAGTTAAACATCTTATGACGTCATACACAGGGATTTTCCAAGGATCTTGTTAGTGTCAAAAATGTATACATTTCATAGAATAAAATAGAATTTTATTTGTCTCATAAAAATAATCTAACAAAAAATGTTTTTCTGATGGCACAATATTTATGCTTTGACGTTGCAAATGGCGACAAAGTCTTTAGTCAAAGAAGCTCCACCGACAAGGAATCCGTCGACGTCTTCAAGTTTGCTTAAATCTTTGCAGTTGGCAGCATTGACTGATCCGCCGTAGACGATCCTCACTTTTTCTGCGACGTCCGTAGAAACTTTGTCTGCGATCCAGTTTCTGATTAACTTATGCGCTTCTTGTGCCTAAAAATAATAAGATAAAAATTTTATTATTCAAGGGACAAACTTGATCAGGTGTGGCAACAATTCCGGTTCCGATTGCCCAGACTGGTTCATAAGCGATGACGACTTTGTTCCAATCGGAGACTCCCTTAGCGATAGCTTCCAGCTGCGTCTGAATAACTGCAGCCGTTTTGTCTGTCTGTCTTTCATCTTTTGTTTCTCCAATGCAGGCGATTACTTTGAGACCTTCTTTTAAAGCATGAGCAACTTTTTCAGAAACCAACTGTAAAAAAATTAACTAATTTCATTTCAGTTTTTTAACGGCATACCTCATCAGTTTCGCCGAAAACATGTCGCCTTTCCGAATGTCCCAGAATGACCCAAGTCGCTCCCAAATCGAGAAGCATCGTAGGGCTAATTTCACCTAAAAACTTTCTCCATAAAAATTTGAAGGACATAAAATATTCACCAGTGAAAGCTCCAGTCGATTTCTTGTAGCAATTCTGAGCCGAAAGTTGGACGTAAGCTGGCTTCGAATCGTTTACATATTGAATATACGCTGCAGGAGGTGCCACGATAATATCTAAAAAGCAAAAATTTACAGGTTGGCCAACTGTTGTATCTCAAATATTTAAAAAATTATGTTAAACCATGAAACAAACACAGTAATAAAATTAAAGTAAAGAAATATGAAAAAGAAAGGTCCAAGATAAATTATATAAGAATGAGATAACATAAAGGGCGTTTTAATATTTTAAATAATTGACCAACCTGAATTTTCTCCTTTAACATCGGCTTTCAAGAAGGAAAGAATTTCTTCAGCCTGTTTTTTTAAAGTGTTCATTTTCCAGTTTCCTGCACAGAAATATTTTCTCGGCATTTTTCGTTTTTGTAATTAAATTTTACGACGGAAGACTCGTAGTATGGAAGAGGAATGGAAAATTCAATTTAGAAATCGTTCAATGAAGATAAGGGGGTTTGAAGGTCATGGACGATAAGTGGGGATATCATGTCTGGAACACGTCCAAACATGACTTCCATGTTGGGGGGGGGGGTTCAGTTGGCAGCGCTGTTCAGAACAGCTACCGAACCTTCTCTAATTTTTAAATAAAAACACCGACTCCCTCGAGTTATGTTTGCTTTAATTTTAAGGTTTTGTTTATTTATTTAAGTGGTTTTTCTATGTTCCTTATTGGTCAATTTAAACATCAATTGATTTTTATCATACCATAAAAGACAATAAAAGGCAAGTTTGTTTGGGCAAAATATTGATTTCATTTATTATTCATAGTGGATGATTTTTATTGGATCACCTGTAATACCTCATTTTTGTGCAGGACTGAAATGGCTGTGGAAACGAGCGCTGTTTTGGCTGGAGTTTTCATCTTCTTGGCAGCGATGGCGAATTTTTCGATTCACAAAGTTGAAGAAGGACATGTCGCTGTTTATTATAGGGTATGGTGATTCAGCATATTTCTTCACCATATTCACAACTCATTAACTTATGATTGCAATGATAATCACAGAAATCTGCCTGGGGCGTAACCATAATTTTATGTCGGGGTGGGGGGGGGGGGGGGGACCAATAGTTATGCCACTTTTGTGGAAAAAGTCCTGAAATCCTGGTACTTAAGTGCCTGACTCTGGAAAAACACATAAAAGGGGATTTTTCCCCCCGTAAACTGTGGAAAAGGGCTACAGGGTAGCGTCGTTGAAACTCACAAAAGGGCGACTTTTTCGTCCATAAAACTGTGGAAAAGGGCTACAGGGTAGCGTCGTTAAAACTCACAAAAGGGCGACTTTTTCGTCCATAAAACTGTGGAAAAGGGCTACAGGGTAGCGTCGTTAAAACTCACAAAAGGGCGACTTTTTCGTCCATAAAACTGTGGAAAAGGGCTACAGGGTAGCGTCGTTGAAACACACAAAAGGGCAATTTTTCCCCCATAAAACTGTGGAAAAGGGCTACAGGGTAGCGTCGTTGAAACTCACAAAAGGGCGATTTTTCCCCCATAAAACTGTGGAAAAGGGCTACAGGGTAGCGTCGTTGAAACACACAAAAGGGCGACTTTTTCGTCCATAAAACTGTGGAAAAGGGCTAGAGGGTAGCGTCGTTGAAACACACAAAAGGGCGACTTTTTCCCCCATAAAACTGTGGAAAAGGGCTACAGGGTAGCGTCGTTGAAACACACAAAAGGGCGATTTTTCGTCCATAAAACTGTGGAAAAGGGCTACAGGGTAGCGTCGTTGAAACACACAAAAGGGCGACTTTTTCCCCCATAAAACTGTGGAAAAGGGCTACAGGGTAGCGTCGTTGAAACACACAAAAGGGCGATTTTTTCCCCCATAAAACTGTGGAAAAGGGCTACAGGGTAGCGTCGTTAAAACACACAAAAGTGCGATTTTTCCCCCATAAAACTGTGGAAAAGGGCTACAGGGTAGCGTCGTTGAAACACACAAAAGGGCGATTTTTCCCCCATAAAACTGTGGAAAAGGGCTACAGGGTAGCGTCGTTGAAACACACAAAAGGGCGATTTTTCCCCCATAAAACTGTGGAAAAGGGCTACAGGGTAGCGTCGTTGAAACACACAAAAGGGCGATTTTTCCCCCATAAACTGTGGAAAAGGGCTACAGGGTAGCGTCGTTGAAACACACAAAAGGGCGATTTTTCCCCCATAAAACTGTGGAAAAGGGCTACAGGGTAGCGTCCTTGAAACACACAAAAGGGCGATTTTTTCCCCCATAAAACTGTGGAAAAGGGCTACAGGGTAGCGTCCTTGAAACACACAAAAGGGCGACTTTTTCCCCCATAAAACTGTGGACAAGGGCTACAGGGTTGCGTCGTTAAAACACACAAAAGGGCGATTCCCCCCCCCCCCCAATAAAACTGTGGAAAAGGGCTACAGGGTAGCGTCCTTAAAACACACAAAAGGGCGATTTTTCCCCCATAAAACTGTGGAAAAGGGCTACAGGGTAGATTCGTTAAAACACACAAAAGGGCGATTTTTCCCCCATAAAGCTGTGGAAAAGGGCTACAGGGTAGCGTCTTTAAAACACACAAAAGGGCGATTTTTTCCCGCCATAAAACTGTGGAAAAGGGCTACAGGGAAGCGTCGTTGAAACACCGGTTCCCATTAGATACAAAGCAATGCCAGCTTGGGTTAGCATGTGGATGGGTGACCACTCCAGTTCTAATCCGCCATGGGATTATGGCGAATGCCCCCGCCTGGGTCCTGTACTCCCTCCCATCTTGTAAAAACCTGTATCGGTTAGACAAGAAGAGTTACTGGTTCATGTTGTTCTTTTATAAACAAAAAAATAAAAAACTGTGGAAAATTAGTTATCTGGATTCTTTGTCGAAATATTGAAGAAAATGCAAAAAAAATCCAATATAAAGGGAAAAAACCCTTTAAAACCTAGGATTGATTAGCTTTGTTCCAACTGCAGTTTGAAACTCCTGGAGCTTGAGCAGAAGGACATAAAAATTTACTTCGTTTGAATCGTTTGTACGTCAAATCTGAAGTCATCTCACTACAAATTTCGTCCAAACCCTGTGGTTGGAACAAAGCCATTAATACCCAGGATAATTCCAAAATCCTGGAAATTTGGTATTCAGAAGACTGAGGAAATCACCCAAAAATCTAGTAAAAGGGCGATAATAAAACTGGGTGTTTACAAAACGTCAATTTCTCCTAGAAACATCATCAATTTATTGGTTTTTTTCATTTTCAATTACAGTGAGGAGGATTCGATTCCCATTTCCACCCCTGAAACCTCTGTAATACAAGTTTTTATTTTTAAAAATAACTTTTTGATTTAAGGGAGGAGCTTTATTATCTCAAACGAGTACAGCTGGGTTTCATATGATGATACCTCTTATAACGTCATATAGAACAGTCCAAGTATGGAATTTTTATATTTTTTATATCGTTTTTATATAACTTTATGATTTTAGGTTACCTTACAGACTGATGAAGTTAAAAATGTTCCTTGCGGAACAAGTGGAGGTGTCATGATTTTTTTCGACCGAATCGAAGTAGTGAATATTCTCCAAGTCACCAGCGGTAAATTCTTTTTTTATTATAAAATAATTTGTCTTTTTTTAGTTTTTGACATTGTTAAAAATTATACGGCTGACTACGATAAGACATTGATTTTTAATAAAGTTCATCATGAGCTTAACCAGTTCTGCAGCGTCCATAATTTACATGAGGTTAGAATTCGTAAATTGTAATTTTTTGTAACTTTTTTTCAGGTTTATATCGATTTGTTTGATCAAATTGATGAAAATCTTAAAAATGCTCTTCAAAGAGACCTCAACGAAATGGCGCCTGGACTTAAAATTCAAGCAGTCCGAGTCACCAAGCCTAAAATACCAGAAACCATCCGTAAAAACTACGAACTTATGTAATTTTAATTTTTTTTAAACAATTTTGTGATAATATTCTTTATAGGGAATATGAAAAAACGAAGCTTCTTATTTCTAATGAGCATCAAAAAGTAGTGGAAAAAGATGCCGAGACGGAAAGAAAGAGGGCGCTCATCGAAGCTGAAAAAGTCGCCCAAGTCTCAAAGATTCAATATGAACAGAAAATAACCGAAAAAGAATCTCTCAGAAAAATGGCAGAAATTGAAGGTTTGTTTTTCTTTTTGAAGTTTTTTTCTCATTTTCAAAAATTATTTTATAGACTCGATGCATTTGGCACGACAAAAAGCTGGTTCAGACGCTGAATTCTACAAAGTACATAAACTCGCTGAAGCCAACGCTAAGCTTCTTACCCTCAGTATTTAGAATTAAAAAGAACTGAAGCCATCGGGAATAATGCTAAAATCTATTTTGGAGGAAGTATTCCCAATTTCTTCTGGCCCGATTCTAAAAATGACGTTATCGAGAAGCCTGAAGTGAAATCTTAATTAATACAACGAATATAGAAAAAAGACTTTTTCATCACTCGTTTGGGTTTTGAGAGCAAAACGGGGTGTTTAAAACTTAATTTTGTTTTTGTTCTAGTCTTCACCAATAGTATCAATCCCCTTTTTGTTATCAATGTTATTTTCTGTGTACCAAATGTGTTAATAAATTTTTTTGGTAATGACGTATTAAACCTGTCTGTCAAGGGTATCACAATTTCTTTTGAAAAACTAAAAATCATAAGTTTAAATTTTTTTAGAAAAAAGAATTTCGACATTTTATGTCTTCGCCATTATGTTTTATTTGTCATTCACCTGTAAGTTCAAGAGACGGATTGAAATGTGAGATATTCTGCGAGCGAAAAGTCCATTTTAAATGCATCGGAATTTCTCAATCGGGTTTAAACCCGAAAGAGTTAAACGAGCACTTCATCCTTAAATGCCCTCGATGTTTAGAATCGGCAAGGAAGTTAAAAGACGAAGAAAACTGGGATAGATTTATGTTAGAAATGTTAACAAAAATGGACGATATTGCTAATACGATGCATAGTGTGGCTGAAAAATTAACGAATAAGGTGAATATAACCAAATCTTCATGGATGCCTTTCAAAAGGCAAAAATCTGTGGTTTTCCAAAACGCCTTATTTTTATATCTCTGCTCCCAGTGACCGATCCACTTGAAATTTTCAGGATTTATTCATACTACCATAGAGAAGACCTGTACCAAATTTCAAGTCGATTGGTCAATGGGGAGCTGAGATTCAGATACCCTGGAAAAAATATGCCTTTGGTGGTTTGCTTGGCAGAGCTACTGCGTTCCTAGAATAACTTCTGTTATATTGTAACCTCAGAGCACCCTGATTACGAACATAAAGGTTTCCAAGCTGAAAGCCACCATTCTTTAATTATGTATTTATTTTAAAATTCAAAAAAGTTCGTTATTTTTAATGTTCTCGAAAATCTAGTCCATTAAAATAATACGTTTTCAAATAACTAATGAACTATGTGTGGGTTTTTTAAAACAGCGAGTACCCTTTATATTATGCACTATGCGCTATTGGCCAATCATTTTAAATCAAGTTTTCTGAGTGTGAAAATAATCGTTCAAAATGTTTAAAAAAAGAATGTCTATGTATGATATTGAAGAAGAGTTGAATTTATTGTACGAAAAGGTAAAAGATTTTGTTTTCTAAACTTTTCTCTCTTTTGTGCCCTTTTCAAAAACCTTTGTTGGCAACACTCAACCAAAAACGTCACTACAGGAAGCCAACTTTGTCAATAAGAATCTCCATAACTCAAATTAAAATTCAAAATTGCGTATTAAAATCCGTAGTAAACCTATGTATTACACTTTTTTCCCTCTCGAGTAACCGATTTTGATGAGTTCAATTTAATTTTTTTGTAAAGAAACATATAACTATTAACTTAATTATTTGTTATTGTGGTTTTGTTTTCCTTATCCGGGTTGACATGAAATTAAGCCGGGTCAAATAGGGGAAACGAACAAACGAAAATCGATCCGTCCCATCCTGTTGATTTATGGAGAAAAGGTGGAACATTTTCATATTGATCCGGGAGGCGGAAGATTAGATCCGTTTAGTCCTTTTTTACCCGTCCCTAGTTTAAATTCTCTTTAAATACGTGAAAGGCCTTTGTTATAAACTCAAAAATAGATTTCATAATTTAGAAACGTAGAAGCGCATGTCCCGGCCATTTGAGGTTGTCAATATTAGAAAACCACTCTTTATCTCTAGAATGAAAAAAGCTTTAAATGTTTTCTAAAATTAAGTGGAACGATTTTTAAAATATATTATTCTTTAAAATAATGACTTCTCAGCTAACCTTTTTTAAAATGACGTCCCAATTTAGACACTTTTCATGTTTGAACAAGTTTTTAATTCGTCCAAATGAAAATAAGATCTTCATGTTTTAAAAACAAATTATTCACAAGAGGTAAGAAATTTTTTTTAAAAGAAATACTCTTATATCTTCGAAAGAGTACATTATTGAGTAAAATTGTTTTAACAAAAGTTACAGTAAATCGTTTTTTCTTTCTTTTTTCCCTTATACATTTTTTCGTTTAAGTTATCCGTTTTCTAGGTAGCTTCAAAAAACCTTTGGGCTTCTCAGGACCATATTATTTTTAATGTTTTTTTTTCTCTTTTTTTTAGGTTTCCAATACTAAAAGGCAAGATGAGTTTAGAAAACAGGCGCTATATGGTTCAACCCAATCTAGGTATAATTTTTTTATTTGTTTAATTGTGTAATACAATGTAAAAACGCTTAAAAAAACAAAACACTTTTTTATTTTTTGCACTCATTAAGGCCGTTCACTATAATCCACGATTCCATGGCGTAAGTGAAAATAATCAAAATAAAAATAAAAAGTACATTTTGTAGAGTTTAAAAATATTTTTCTTTTGTTTAGCTCAAATGAAAACTCGTTGAATGCAGAAACGACAGAAAACATGTTGTTCGACATGTTCAAAACGGACGACAGTGATGAATTGATGTCCGTTGGAAAATTTTTAGCTGTATGTAAAAACTTTATGAAAATTTTTATTTATATTTTTTTTATAGGCATTAAGGCAAACAGGGCTGAGAAAAAACGACCCTCGACTGGCAGGACTGATGGAAAACTTGAGGATCGCCCATCGAGAATCTGGACGCGAAGGTGGTTCTCCTGAAACTCAAAAACTCGACAGAAACGCTTTCAAAAGGCAAGGTGGATTGGACAAACGTAAATTCTTAAATAAAACAAAACTATTTTTTTTAAATATTACAATTTATTTTTTATTTTATAGGACAATATCAACGAATTTGGTGCTCATATCGAGAGCGTTTCGTCATCATTTCATCATCCCGGATTTCAGCGATTTTACAAAATTTATCGAGGAATTTTACTGGAAATGTAAATCAAATACGGAAGGAAAAGTGGCCAATTATATTCCTCAATTGGCCCGCGTTAATCCAGACTATTGGGGTGTAAGCGTCTGTACGATTGATGGACAACGATTTTCAATTGGGGATGTAAATGTTCCATTTACTCTTCAATCCACAAGGTTTTAACCATTTTAAATAAACAATTATTTTAATTTTTTGTTCAAAGTAAACCTTTAAATTATGGCATTGCTTTGGATCAACTTGGGCAAAGTGTTGTCCATCAATATGTCGGACAGGAGCCGTCCGGGAGAAACTTCAACGAGCTAGTCCTCGACCACAATAGTTCGTTTTTCATAATTTTTATTTTTTAAACATTGCATAAATTTTAGAAAAGCCACATAATCCTATGATAAACGCTGGTGCGATCTTGGTTTGCTCTTTGCTCAAATCGCTGATCCATCCAGAAATGACTCTCGCTGAAAAGTTTGATTTTACGATGAATTATTTTAAGGTATATTTAAATACATTCAAAATTTTGACTTCATTTTTTTTCCAGAGATTAGCTGGTGGAGAGTATTTAGGTTTTAATAATGCGGTCTTTTTATCGGAAAGGGAAGCCGCAGATCGTAATTATGCTCTCGGATTTTTTATGAGGGAGCACAAATGTTATCCTGAGAAGACAAATTTAAAAGAATGCATGGATTTCTATTTTCAAGTAATTATTGTTAATTTAAATCTTTTTACTGCCTCAAGGCGAGTCCAAACGGAAGCCAAAGCAATTGGGGAAAGCCACCACCTCATCCATTTTAAATCTTTTTTTAGTGTTGCTCTATGGAAGCTAATTGTGAAAGTATGGCAGTGATGGCAGCTACTTTGGCTAATGGCGGTATTTGCCCGATAACCGAAGAAAAAGTCTTAAATCCGGATTCCATCCGTGATGTCCTTTCTTTAATGCATTCTTGTGGGATGTACGACTATTCTGGACAGTTCGCATTTAAAGTATGAACAAATTTTTTTTAAATTTTTAAAAGCTAAAGTTATTTTAGGTTGGACTTCCAGCCAAATCGGAGTAAGTGGAGGCATGTTGATCGTCATTCCAAATGTAATGGGTATTTGCTCATGGTCTCCTCCTCTTGACCCACTTGGAAATAGCTGCCGAGGAGTTCAGTTCTGCGAAGTAAGATTTCTACTTTTTTTAAATTTAATTTTTAAAATTTTATGTTTTAGGAACTTGTTAGCGTTTTTAATTTCCATCGCTATGATAATTTAAAGCATGCTACAAACAAAAGAGATCCAAGAAGGCATAAATATGAAACTAAAGGACTCAGTATTGTCAATTTATTATTCGCCGCTGCCAGTGGTGATTTATCAGCTCTGCGAAGGCACAGATTATCCGGAATGGATATGTCTTTATCAGACTATGATGGACGGACTGCTCTCATTTGGCTGCCGCTGAAGGACATTTGGACTGTGTAAAGTTCTTCATGAAAGTAAAGTCCCTCTTGAAGTGAAAGACCGTTGGGGAAATTCTCCGATGGACGAAGCTAAAACTTTGGAAGAGTCCAGGTCGTACAGTATCTGACAGAAAAATTGAAGGAACTCTCCGATAGCAGAGAGTCAAGCGAAAGTGAAAATGAAGAAAAGAAAAAGCCGATCGAAGAAACTTCACCTCTTCCTCAAGCCTAAATTATTCTTTAAATTTTAGTATTTCTGTGACTAGTGATTTTCATATCTTTTATATCTGTGATATTTAAATTTTCTTTAAAACATAATTTCATTTTGTTGCTATCACAATTTCTGAGCACAAGAGATGGTTCAATTTAGGATTAGCTTAAGGTATTGACCGTTTATGTGGGAAAAACAAAACTTTTAATAGTTTAACCTAATTTTTTATTGGCTAACCTGGACAAAATAAATATCAACGTGATTGGAGCCATGGAGGTAAGAATGAACATGATTGTACCCCCACTCTCTCTTGAGAAATTTTCTAAAGTAGCACAAAATTTTGTTCCTAATTTATGATGTTAGATTCTTGTAGTCGTCAATTTTTAATTTGTGGCCTTTTATCTGCCAATGCTTGAAAGCATTATTGACAATAATTAATGTTAAAATTGTACCGAAACTTTTAAAATAAACAATGTTCCATTTTCGATTTTTTTATAACAATTATTTTTCCAATTAAACTAGAAAACAAACTAAAGATGGACAATTAAATTAAATTAACTGTAGATATAAGGTAAGGAAATAAATTTCATCAGTCTTGCTGAAACATCATGAATAAGCAGAAGTATATTGAAAAAAATTTTTTTATTAATATTTTTTCCAGAAAAATAGAGCGACCTTTTCAGGGTTTAGGAAAAGTGGAAAAATTGGTCAGTTATATGGCTTCAGAGAGTACAAATTTTTATAAAAAAATTCATTTTTATGCTGTACTTTTCTTCTGCTGGTTATACACACTGTGTGAGCTGTACGAGTTAAGTGGAACGACATCAATCATGAGAAGTCTTAAGCCGATTCTTCAACTTTCAACCGGCCTTGACGTCCTCATCAAATATTATGTTTTGATAGCGAATAAAAGCAAAGTAAAAAACCTACTTGAATTGATGGAAGAGATGTTCTGGACGTATTTTTCTGATATACAGAAAATCGAGATAGAAAAATTATTGAATAAAATAACAAAAACATTATGCATCAGTATTTTCATTTTGGTTTCATCATTTTTCATAATACCACTCTTCAACCATAACAATTTGCCGTTCGGAAGTGTTTTCATGATGAACGCTGACAATCACTTTATCATTGCTTATTTCATCCAACTTTTAATATTCATCTGTTCATCTTTAACTCAAATTTTATCTTTCACATTTCTCATTTCAATAACTGCTCATCTTTCATTGCATCTTGAAATTTTGCACAAAAATGTCACGAAATTCGGACTTTTTGGGGATAAAAATCGATTTAATGAATTTCTTAAAAATACTGTTGACCATCATAATGATATTATAAAGTAAGTTTTTAATTAAATTTTTTATTCACTCTAAAATTTTAAGGGCAGTTAATTATTTTAACAAAATTTCAAGTGACGGCTTAGCTACTGAACATTTAACCGCTTCTATCTGGTGCTGTTTGAATGCTTACTATGTCCAGGTATTTTCAAAATTAACTATATAAATTGACTTTTTTTTTTTTTTTTTTTTTTTTTTTTTTTTTTTTTCAGAATTTAGATAAAAAGGATTTGATTTATTATACGTATTTATTCAGCCTTATTTTTGGATTAATGGTCCCTCTTACAATCACTTTATGTAGCGAAAGAATTATTCAAAAAGTAAAAAGTAAAAAATTATGAAATTCTATTTTCTTTTTAAAAGAACAATATTTTGTTTCAATCTGTCTATGATTATCCATGGTATGAAGAGCATCCTGTGAACAGAAAGAGGCTTTTGGTGGTTTTGACGATGGCGCAGAAACCGCTGAGCTACAATTGTCGAGGTTTTATCATTTTCAGTTTTCCTCAATTTTACTCAGTAAGGAAAAAAGAAGAAGATAGCAAAAACTTTTAATTCTTTTCAGATGATTGAAGCAGCTTATTCATATGTTACACTTCTTAATAGCTTCAACTACTAAAATTGCTGAAAAAAATGTAGATTAACTGTAGCTTTCAGCACAGTAGTTTAAATATGTGCAATCATATTCAGTAATCAAATATACTCGTATCTGAGAATTCTTGTGCTTAATAATTCTTATTAGGAGAACTATTTTCCGTTTATAGCTCCCTCTAATTTTTCTGTGAACGTAAATGGCGCTATGGCATATTTTATGGCGGGAAAGCCATAAAATGAGGTGGTCTGAAGAACACTGGGTGGTGAGAACAGTGGTAGTAGCATCGAAGTTTATAGTTAGTATGAGGGCGTCGCCAAAAGTAAGGTTCCCTATGCTAGAAAAAATAGTAGACTCATTTTTTGAATTTTTTATTATTTTTTTCTGTTTCTACACGTTGTTTTCTATTTGTCTACATAGTCACCATTTTTTTCAATACATTTTTGAAAACGTGGCATGATTTTTTGTATACCCTTCTGGTAATGTCGCGTGCCCACCTCCCTAAGGTACTTGTTGACTTCCGCCTTCAGCTCTTCGTCGTCGTGGAAGTGTTTCCCTCCCAGGTGCACCTTCAACTTTGGGAAAAGGTGATAATCTGAAGGATCACTCAGCACTGTGAAGCTCGAAAAAAGTGGTCGCAGCGGCAACCCGGTTTCTTTTGTGCTCGTCGCTCAACTGGGCACCCAGCGAGCAGAAACCTTACTGTAACCAAGATTTTCTGTTACGATCCTATTGACTGACCTTATGCTTGTTCAGTCCTTGATCGAAACTGGAAGCTCTTCAAAGATATCTTCAATCGTCAGCCGACGATCGACTTGCAAAACTTCTTCAACCGCGTTAACAATTTCTCCTTCCCGAGCGGTAGAGGGCCTCCCGGAACGCGTTTCATCTTCCACATTTTCGCGGTTTCCAAAATCCATTTTCCAAAACTGAACGCGGTTTCCAAAATCTATTTTAAAACTGAACCGGGGCGGGTACAGGAAACAATGTCTTTCTCCTTTCCGGACGGGACCACGGACGTGGCACGCCCGGGTCACGCGCTTCACGTCACGTGCTCGGCTCGGTGCAGTATGCACAACTTCATTGAAGGTGCCCACATGATTCTTCACCGTGTCCCGTCCGGGCCCCGTCCGAGCCTCGCTCCTGACCCGGCACGGTCTAGAGTGAATCATCCTTAAAAAATAGGGAACCTTACTTTTGGCGACGCCCTCGTATATAGGGGTATACGAGGTAGTAGTGTATACAGGGTGTGCGGAAACACATGGCAAGCGTCTGGGAGAGCGTTAAAAAGTGGTTTTACGAAAAAAAGTTAAATGTAAACCCCCCTTAATTTAAATCAAAAAATTTGATGGTGTAGTTTAAAATCCGCCTGGATATACAGGGTGTCCCAGACACAACCTAACTTTGAACCTAACTATGAGAACCCCTATTTTTATTTCAGATTCGTAATCTACGCAAAATTTCAAGTAGATTTGAGTACTCATATGACGATTTTGGACAACTTTTAAAAAATGTCAAAATTTAGCGTTTTTTGCGCTAAAATCCGTTAAAATTGACCTAGGAGACTCGTTTTTTTTAATTCCACTTATTTTTTCCCGAAGAATCCAACTGTCTCAAATTTGAGCATCTTCGCATTCTGCATCACGAGATTTCGTCGCTAATGGCCTTTTTTCAAGTTAGAACCCAAATTTTTAGTTCAGAAATGAAATTAGCACTTGTTGAAAGGAATTTTTGTTTCGGACCACAAATTTTGAAAGAGCTACATCGTCTTTTGTGTTTATGCATCAAAAATTAAAATTCCGTCAACAAATCGCTAATTTCCATTTTTGAAGTATGAAATTTGGGTTCTAACTTGAAAAAAGGCCATTAGCGACGAAATCTCGTGATGCAGAATGCGAAGATGCTCAAATTTGAGACAGTTGGATTCTTCGGGAAAAAATAAGTGGAATTAAAAAAAAACGAGTCTCCTAGGTCAATTTTAACGGATTTTAGCGCAAAAAACGCTAAATTTTGACATTTTTTAAAAGTTGTCCAAAATCGTCATATGAGTACTCAAATCTACTTGAAATTGTGCGTAGATTACGAATCTGAAATAAAAAATAGGGGTTCTCATAGTTAGGTTCAAAGTTAGGTTGTGTCTGGGACACCCTGTATATCCAGGCGGATTTTAAACTACACCATCAAATTTTTTGATTTAAATTAAGGGGGGTTTACATTTAACTTTTTTTCGTAAAACCACTTTTTAACGCTCTCCCAGACGCTGCTTGCCATGTGTTTCCGGACACCCTGTATACTAGTATATACATCGATGGGGGTCATCGATGGTAGATCACGTGCTCGGCTCGGTGCAGTATGCACAACTTCATTGAAGATGCCCACATGATTCTTCACTGTGTCCCGTCCGGGCCCCATCCGAGCCTCGCCCCGTGCCCGGGCCTCCTCCGGATCATAGCAACCGAGCGGTGACCGGGACGTGTCCGAGCCTCCATGCATACTACAAACCGATAGTACATACACATCTGTGCTACAAACAGTTCCGTTCGGGCCGAGGCCGAGAAACCATCTATTTTTGTGTCAAAATGAACTTTTCCGAAGAAGAACTTATAATGATTGCGGTAGCCCTTGATGATGAAGAAATGGATAATTTAGGTGCTCTCAGAGCAGATCAAGAAGATGGAACGTGCATCCAACTCTGAGAAAGCGGAAGCTGGAGGGAGAATTTGCCACGCTATATAGAGAATTGTTGGATGATGAAACTAAATTCTTTGGTTATTTTCGTATGACCAAAGAATGTTTTAATGTAATACTTCTCAAAGTAAAAGATGGTCTCACCAAACAGAAAACAACATTCCAGGAGCCCATTTCTCCTACAGAGCGATTAGCAGTGTGTCTCAGGCATCGATGTATATAAAAGACCTTTTTATACATCGATGGTCTCAGGTAAGAAAAAAATTACAATTTTTAATTCAGAATCCAAACTTATGTAATTAATCACAAAATAGGCCATTGAACGAAATAGAAAGTAGTCTTGAACAGTAAGTGAAAATGAGTGAAACCTCATCAACTAAAAATTCGGAGAAGAGTGTGGTGATTCGTCTGGAGATGTGAGGACTTGGTAATCATTATGACGAAATTGTTCATACTCCAGCTTTTGAACGACGGAAAAAATCTGTCCTTTTGCCAGATGTTGGTAGTAAGGGGAAAATCGTTTTACGGTTGGTATCAATCCTAGAAAGAATGCATCGATAGGATGAATTTCTTCATGAGTCTTTTCTTTTTATCATTCAGATATTTCATTAAAGTGTTCGATGCGCTATTTTGAGGTACTTTGGTCAGTGTGGAACGGTTGCGATATTGACCACGCTTGCGATGAGTCGTAGAAGAAGCAGATGTCTGGATGGTTGTCTGAGATGGTGGATCTGGTGTTGGCTGTAAATTTGGTGTTTCCTCTTCCAGTTCAGTTTCCTCTTCCTCTTCCCTCTCTGCTTGGTTTTCAACATCTCCAATATTTGAAATCGTGTCTCGGTCCTGTATATATGGTATCAAAAATTGCAACGTATCTTCATATTTATATTTTTTTATGACCTTAGCGCTTTGGCCACTTTTAGTTTTGCGCTTATTCAAAGATTTTTTGAATTGATCCCTGATATTTGTCCATCGTTTTTTGCAGTTCTCATCTGTAACAAAAAATATATTCACCAGTATTTTAATTAATATATTACTAGTAATAGTATAACAATTATTAATATATTACAAATCAACGCTACATTATAAATACGATGAAAACAAAAATACCTATACGATAAAAACATTAATTACCACTCTGTTTTATTATTTCGCCAATTCTTCTCCATACAGATGATTTGAAAGTCGTATCCAAATACTTTGGATGAGCCATATCAAAGAGGCAACTATGCTCTCGCACACATTCTATCAAAACTTCGTCATCCATTTTCCAAAACTGAACCGGGGCGGGTACGGGAAACAATGTCTTTCTCCTTTCCGGACGGGGCCACGGACGTGGCACGCCCGGGTCACGAGCTCATCGCGTTCACGTCACGTGCTCGGCTCGGTGCAGTATGCACAACTTCATTGAAGATGCCCACAGCCCACATGATTCTTCACCGTGTCCCGTCCGGGCCCCGCCCGAGCACATCGATGCCCGAGCCTCGCCCCTGACCCTAGGTCTAGTGTGAATCATCCTTAAAAAATAGGGAACCTTACTTTTGGCGAGCCCTCGTATATAGAGGTATACTTAGTAGTAGTGTATATACTAGTATATACCATCGATGTATATAAAGACTTCTTTTATATACATCGATGGTATATACATCGATGGGGGTCATCGATGGTAGATCGAAGCATAATGGAAGCAAGATGGAGGAACGTTTGTTCTTCTTTACCTTACTGCACCTTACCAGTAACCATATTAGTTTGAAACCTCCCAAGGTGCCCAATGTGCTTGCGTTACTCCATTCGACAAACATTATAAATTGTTCATTTATAATGGAAAAAGGTGATCAAGTTTCTAAGACTCCCATGATGTACATTTGTGGTGGTGAGTAAAACTTTATTACCTTTGTTATTTTGTATTTGAAAAAAAGTAAATGCGGTTTTTTAAAAATAATGAATATTTTGTTTAAGAGTGCCACAGGGAGTACACGATCGGACCAAGAGATCCCATTCGTTGTATAGAATGCGGGTACAGAATTATGTACAAGAAGAGGACGACACGATGTATCCTTTTGAAAAACTTTTTTTTGGGTGAATTTTGGGCCTGCCATACAGGGTGTACCAACTAGAGTGGACCAGCAACTTTTCGGCAAAGTATTTAGTCCTATAAAAAAAAAGTTAAATGTAAACCCTCTTATTTTTGGACAATGAATCAACTCTATTTGGATTTTGGATTTGGTGCAATTAGGGACACGAACGATACCTCGAAACTATCGAAGTATCGATACTTTTGTTACCGATACCACCGATTTTGACCTCGATACTTTTTGACCGATAGTATCGGAGCATCGATACTTTTTGTGCAGCATCGGTACCGGTTTTTTTTTTTTTTTTTTTTTTTTTTTTTTTTTTTTTAACATTTTTAAATGATTGGACTTTAAAATATCGATACTTTAAGTCCAAAGTTGACTATACCGATACTTAAAAGTAACGATACTTTAGGTCCAAAGTTGACGATACCGACACTTAAAAATATCGATACTTTAGGTCCAAAGTTGACGATACCGATACTTTAGGTCCAAAGTTGACGATACCGATACTTTAGGTCCAAAGTTGACGATACCGATACTTTAGGTCCAAAGTTGACGATACCGATACTTTAGGTCCAAAGTTGACGATACCGATACTTTAGGTCCAAAGTTGACGATACCGATACTTTAGGTCCAAAGTTGACGATACCGATACTTTAGGTCCAAAGTTGACGATACCGATACTTTAGGTCCAAAGTTGACGATACCGATACTTTAGGTCCAAAGTTGACGATACCGATACTTTAGGTCCAAAGTTGTCGATACCGATACTTAAAAATATCGATACTTTAGGCCCGATACGATACTGGCATCGATTAAACTGTTTCGATACTTTTTCGATACCGGGTATCGATACTTTGCTTCCGATATTGTGTCCCTAGGTGCAATACAGGGTGCCGCAGAGAGTTATTAACTTCTTTATTTTAAATGGGAACACTATGTTTTTATGCTTTTAATTGGTTCTACGCTCAATTTCAAGCAACTTTTACTTGTGTCATTTTTTTTATGAATTTTGACTTTTCATCCTATAACAAAAAGTTTAATGCAAACCCCCCTTGATTTTGACGAAGATTTGATTGCAATTGACGAATTGCAGAGAACCCCTATTTTTTATTTCAGATTCCTAATCTACGCTAAATTTCAAGTTGATTTGACTATTCATATGACAACTTAGTGGATTGTAGACCAAAAAAACCCGTCTACTCTAGTTGGAACCAGGGTTGTTGCGATACTTCCGATATATCGAAATACCGATATTTCTAGATTTGAACCGATATTTCCCTTCCGATTTATCGGTTCTTCCGATATTTCCCTACCGATATTCTTCTGATATATCGCGATATTTTTACGATATGAATCCGAAAGAAAAATGGGGCAACACACTTATCAGTAATAAGTGATAACAACCATACCGTATGGGTATGGACTATACGATATATATCGCGATATATTGGAATATTGATGTTTTCCTTCGATATTTGTACCGATATATCGGAAGGAAGGCCATATCAAATCAACCCTAGTTGGAACACCCTGTATACAGGCTGAGGGCCCTGTAGATTCGCCTCCTCTTAATTTTAAAACCTTGTTTTCCTTAACAATTTCTTTTTCAGTGGTTGTTTTTGATGCTCGCTGATATTCTACTTTGTAAAAAAAACTTCATTTTTTAATTTTAACTTTCCTATTAAAATGTTCACTGTATAAAAAGGTAATAAACGGACACCATTAGTTTGTAAATTATTTATTTAAAAAAAATTTAGGCAAAAATTTTCTCCTCACGCCTCTTTTTGGCGACAACAACCGTCCCAGGTTTATGTTGGGCTTCAGGATGATTCAATAGCTCAGGCGGACAGCTAGAGACTGGCGACTGCATTATTATTTGCTTCAAATCGTAGAATAGCATAGAATCGTCTTTAGTTAAGAATGTGACTGCTACACCTGTCTTTCCAGCACGACCTGTACGACCTATTCTGTGCGTGTAGTCTAAAAAAAAAAAGATGAAAAAATTTGAAGGATTACAAAAAATTTACCTTCTATCGTTTTAGCCATGTCGTAATTGATGACCATAGAAACATCTTTAATATCGATACCTCTTCCAGCTACATCAGTAGCAACAAGAATATCTTTAGCTCCCGATTTCAAACTAGCCAAAGCATATTCTCTTTGTTCCTGCCCTTTACCACCGTGGAGAGTACAAGCATTGTAGCCAAGTTTTTCAAGCCCTTTGGCCAAAACGTCTGCGCCTTTTTTCTGGTTTACGAATATAATAACAGGCGGTTCGACACCACGGTTTAGTAGTTCCATAAGTTTCTTTCTCTTGTCTTGCTCGGTCATCATATAAACAATTTGTTCTGTTCTTTCCGTCGGTTTTCCGATAGAACCGATATAACGACAGCAGGTCTTCTTAAGTATGTCCGAGCCAGTCTTTCTACAGCAGGAGGCATAGTTGCCGTAAACATGACAGTCTGAAAATTTATTTTTGTTTAATGATTTTTTAAATTTGATATACTTGTCTGTATTTTTTCTTGGTGTAATAATTCGCCAACAATTTCGTTTCATCTTCTGCATCTTCGTTGTCAGGCTTCAAATTTGTAACGGGCATATACTCAAGAATCTTCTGCACATCTAAAAACAATAATAAGCATGGATGAGTTGCAGTTGGTAAGCATGTAATGATGGTTCTAATCGGCAAGCATGGATTGTGGTTGCAATTGGCCAGCATTTATGGCTGCATTTGGCAAGCATGGATGATGGTTCAATTGTCAAGCATGTATGGTGGTTGCGATTGGCAAGCATTTATGATGGCTACATTTGGCAAGCAAGGATGATGGTTGCGATTGGCAAGCATTTATGATGGCTACATTTGGCAAGCATGGATGATGGTTCAATTGTCAAGCATGTATGGTGGTTGCGATTGGCAAGCATTTATGATGGCTGCATTTGGCAAACATGGATGATGGTTGCGATTGGCAAGCATTTATGATGGCTACATTTGGAAAGCATGGATGATGGTTGCGATTGGCAAGCATGGATGATGGTTGCGATTGGCAAGCATGAATGATGGTTGCGATTGGCAAGCATGGATGATGGTTGCAATTGTCAAGCATGGATGGTGGTTGCGATTGGCATACATTTATGATGGCTAATTTGGCAAGGATGGATGATGGCTGCATTTGGCAAGCATGGATGATGGTTGCAATCAGGGAAAGTATTTATGATGGCTGCATTTGGCAAGCATGGATGATGGTTGCAATCGGGGCAAGTATTTATGATGGCTGCATTTGGAAAGCATGGATATTGGTTGCCAACGGAAAGCATAAATGATGGTTGCAGTTGTCAAGCATGGATGCCGGCTGCATTGGCAAGCATGGATGATGGTTGCCAACGGAAGGCGCGAATGATGGTTGCAGTTGTCAAGCATGGATGACGGCTGCATTGGCAAGCATGGATGCCGGTTGCAACTGGCAAGCATGGATGACGGTTGCAATTGGCAATTACGATTGTAATCAGCAATTATGGTGGTAATCAGCAATGAAGGATTACAGTTGTTATCTAATTAGGAAGAACAAAAAATCACCTGGTTCAAAACCCATGTCAATCATTCTGTCGGCTTCATCAAGAACGATGTAAGTACACTGATTTAGTACCAAATATCGGTTTTCCAACACATCAATTAATCTACCAGGCGTTGCTATAACAATCTTAAAAAAGGAACCATTATTTTCAACAGCAAAAATTTTTCAAAAATTACTTCACAACCGAGGCGGAGTCTGAATCCTTGATCTTCTCTGGAAAGACCACCGACGACTACAACAGTCCTGATGCCAAGTGGCTGCCCGAATTTATTCGTTTCTTCTTCTATCTGCTGCGCCAATTCACGAGTTGGTGCCAAAATTATGGCGTAAGGACCTTGATCAGCGTCTTCCAAACGTTCGATTTTCGGCAGCGATTGGATCCACATGAGAAGAGGAATAAGAAACGCCAATGTCTTCCCTGAACCTGTTTCCGCCACACCGATAATATCTCGATTCTAAAAAAAAAAATTTATACTACAAAAAAAGTAAAATGCTTAAAATACTTGTAAACCAATAGGAATAGCTTGTCTCTGAATAGGAGTGGCTTCCTTATATCCAACTTTATCGATGATTTCCAAAATTTCTGGAAGTAAATTGGCTTCTTGCCAACTTCTGATTGGATCAGGGATTCTTCCACCTTTAATAGTTATGTTATAATCCTCTCTGAATATACGCCAGTCTCTTTCCGTCATTTCATGGTTCGCTTTTTCTGACCAATGGCGGTCATCCCATTTTTGTTTATCTTCCTTCTTTTTGACCTTTTTCAAACGGACTTTTTCTTGTTCTTTTTCTGCGTCGGTTCTTCGCTTTTCGAGAAGATCGCCGTAGAATTTCGATTGATCACGTTTCTGGGCTTTGATGTCGATCCCAGCGACGTTTCCGCGCCCAAAAAATTGTACCTGATGTCTTTCTTTATAAAGATTGTTGTAATCGACGGATGTATCTTCTGAGGCGTCCCAATCAAAAACGAATTTTCGATCATTCAAACGGCGGACACGTCTTTTCTTTTTAATCAGACCTAAATACCTCTCTTTTATCGCTTCTCCTTCTTTTTCTTTATCTTTAACCAACTCCTTATCTTCTGGAGTCTTTTCTGGTGGCGCCCCACGCATACGATCTCGTCTAAAAAATAAACAGAAAATAAAGAAAACTTAACAAAAAATTACCTATCATGATCTCTCCTTGGTTCTTCAGGGACGCGAAAAGATTCAAACTTTTTACGCTGTTCCTCCAACACTTTTCGCTGATTATCAACTTCTTCTTGACGCTTACGAAGTGCCTCGGCAGCTCTTTCTTCTTTGGTTAAGAATTTAGGCTAAAAATTAGGATTTAAACAAAATAAAGAGGTTAAAAACAAAAAAATCTACTTTGCTTTTGGCTTCTTCTTCAGCTTTTTTCTTCGCTAAAAGCTCCTCAAGAGACAACGGCTCCTTTTTAGGAGGAACAATATTACCTTTTGAATCTTCTTCTTCAGTTTTAATTTCACTTTTCACTTGCCTAAATCTAAATTATTGATATGAATTTAAAATTTTGAAAAATTACGTTTTAGTTTCTTCTTTGGAACGTCTTTTGTCGCGATCGCGTTCTCGACTTTTACTCCTCGATTTTGTTCGTTCTCTTTTATGTTTTCTTTCTTTGGATCGACTTCTTGACCTTTTTCTTTCCCTCTCGCGTTCCCTTCTGTCCCTGTCCTGTCTTTCCCGACTTCTGCTTCGTCTCCTTATATCTTTACGTTCTAAACCCATTACTCCTGAAAATTTCAGGTCAAAAAATGCGTTATGGTAAAAATGAATGTGGGAATAAAATGTGGAGTTCACATTGCCTTACCTGGTCTTTTGAAGAGTAAATAAATCAAATTATTTTAAAAATCGTTATGTTAACGTTGTGGCTCTCATAGGCTGTTTGTAACCTTAACACTGGTTCTTGAGCAAGCTTTCTATGTTCAGGATGGCCTTCTCAGTGGAAGAATTGGCAAAAAAATCATAACTCCTACCCGGAAAGTTTATTTTACTACCCTGTATATTTCTGAGAATAATCAGAACAAAAAAAACAGTGCAACCAGGCAAAAAGGGGCGAATCTTTGGGAAAAGTTTTTGACTCCAACAAAATGTTTTTTCTAGAGCTCATACTTTTTTCGGGCCTAAATGCACTGTGAAGCAGAGATGGGCAAAATCATAATCATGAATATGATTAAGATTTTTAATCATAGGAATATTTTTCTGTGATTAAGAATAAGATTAAAATCTTAATCACAGAGATGATTAAGAATAAAATCTTAATCACAGAGATGATTAAGAATAAAATCTTAATCACAGAGATGATTAAGAATAAACTCTTAATCACAGGAAATCTGTGATTAAACTCTTAATCATAGGAAATCTGTGATTAATCACAGGAAGTCTGTGAATAAACTCTTAATCACAGGAAATCTGTGATTAATCACAGGAAGTCTGTGATTAATCATTGGAATTTGGGATTAATTAAGGAAAATAATGATTAATCATTGGAATTTGGGATTAATTAAAGGAAAAAGCTTGATCAATCATCAGAAAAATTGTGTAATCACAGGAATCTGTGAATATTGTCACCTCTCATCACAATTTACTCTCAATAACTAAAAACTCAAAATCTATCAATCTCTAAAACTCCAAAATTTTAATTTTACAACTCCAAAAATTTATAATAATGGCAAAACAAAATTTTTTACATACATATTATTTTTAGAATTTTCTGAGTAATATTGAAGTCTGATTTGTCTGATAGAAGGTTTTTTTTTCTTCCTCTATCTTCTTAGCCATTCTATCGAATTTGAAAACTGTAAATTTTTTGTATTAAATTTTTTTTTCTTAGTTTTGCTAATATTCAAGCTAAAAAATGCTTTCTTGCTGTGATTACACAATTTTTCTGATGATTGATCAAGCTTTTTCCTTAATTCATCCCAAATTCCAATGATTAATCATTATTTTCCTTAATTAATCCCAAATTCCAATGATTAATCATTATTTTCCTTAATTAATCCCAAATTCCAATGATTAATCATTATTTTCCTTAATTAATCCCAAATTCCAATGATTAATCATTATTTTCCTTAATTAATCCCAAATTCCAATGATTAATCACAGATTTCCTATGATTAAGAGTTTAATCACAGATTTCCTGTGATTAAGATTTTATTCTTAATCATCTCTGTGATTAAGATTTTATTCTTAATCATCTCTGTGATTAAGATTTTATTCTTAATCATCTCTGTGATTAAGATTTTATTCTTAATCATCTCTGTGATTAAGATTTAATCTTATTCTTAATCACAGAAAAATATTCCTATGATTAAAAATCTTAATCATATTCATGATTAAGATTTTGCCCATCTCTGCTGTGAAGTCTAAAAACAGGAAAATTACCAGAAAAGTAACAATAAATTGTGTCTTCTTTTATTTATAATTAGGTTAACTTTATAATATTGATATAAATTAATTGTAAAAGGGTTGTATGTAATCCAGTGTGCTCTTTCTTGAGTTTTCGCTGCATCGCTGGTTGTAAACAACGATTTATAAACATCCGAAGTGTTCGGATCCTGGGCGATCGAATAGCTCCCTTTGGTTTTCTTGAAATCGGGGACTTGCATTCCCAGTCTTTCTGATGATCTTTTTACAGATTCTGAAATATAAAAGTAAGAAAAGTTTATAAATTAACATGGAATACTTTTGTCTGAGATTTTTCCCGACGATTTGGCCTGAGGTGCTTTCACTTCTTTGCTGGTTTGAGGTAAATTTTCTTCTGGTTCGGTTTTAATTTCGGTTTTGACTTTCTTCGATTTTTTCTCGGCTTTCAATTTCGCTTGTCTTTCTTCCATTTTTTTTCTGTTGATTTCAACGTCTTCTTCGGTCGGGTTCAAGACTACGATGTCATTTTCTTCATACGGCTTTTGACACTAAAAAGAATATTAAAGAAAAATCAAAATATTTTAAAAAAATTACTTTTTGACAAATGTTGTTTTTGACCATTTTGAATGCTCTTTCTGAGAGGACGCAACCGCATGACCAGCTGAAAAGAAATTTGAATCTTCCGTTCATTTCAAGGCCGACGATTGGGCAGATAAAAGGCGGATTCAAATGATCGTCGTAGCTATCGCCTTTGATCGCTCCCCGAGTGAATTCCGGATTCGCCGTCAATTGAAGTTCTTTTACGTCCTAAAAGAAAAACTGTTATTATCCTAAATATTCGAACATAAAGCATGGGGATAAATGAGAGAAAAAATGGTAAAAAATATGTTTAAAGCCTGTAAACACGATAAAACGGGTGTTCTGTACCAGGAATATGGGAAACTTTCACTTTATCGAGTGGGGGCTATTTGGCCAGCCTGGTAGGTCCCAAAAGGGCCCCCATTAAGTCGACAAATGCAAAACAATTACTTTTAAAGATTTGACGTGTTTGGCTCCTTCAGGCATGTTCGATTTGTCCAGTATTCCCATGATAAGGGCGTCCTTGTTGTACAGTTTGCCCAGTCCACAGCCAACAACTGGAGGAGCCAAAGGTGCCTGAGAAATGCTGCAGTGTCTCCACAGAAAATTCATTTCCGACACTTTATCTTTCTGAAAAAACAACAAAAACTTTAATTTTTTTCCCCCTTTCAAATTAAAGACTTACCTGCTCCTTTTTCTTTTTAGTCCTGACGAGTTCATCTCTTTTGGGAATAGTTCCACCATCGCAACCCATTGTTTCTTCTTTATTTCAAAATTAGATCAAAATATGAAATACAAAACAAAGATGAATGTCAAAGATGTTTTCTTGTTTCTACGTCAGTGATGCCAACATAAAATAGCTCCATCTAGTGGCCAAAAAAGAACAATTTCATTATTGTAAATCATTTTCATAATAACACATTTTATTTGAATGATTCAATTTTGATTTTTTGATAAAAGCTTTAGACAGTAAAATAAAAATGTCGAGTTTTGAGGGAAATTTGCTTGGAAATGGTGTTACTGATAACAAGAGGTTCTCTTATCACGTTATCAGTTGAAGTATGAAAATCAATGATTTATTTTGTATTAATCTTTTATGATGATTTAAGTGTTCTTAAATATGTCTATTCGTGTAGAACCTGTGGAAATTTACAATTTTACTTCAAAAGACGATTTTCAAGATTTGATAAAAAGCGACAGAAGGCCTTTGTTGATCAAAGGAGTCGACATCGGTGAATGTTCGAGTAAATGGACGGTTGATTATTTGGCGGAGAAACTCGGTGAAAATGATGTGAAAGTCCACGTGAGCCCTGTGGGGAATATGAGTTTTATAAATAAAAATTTTAGTTATAAAACATTAAATTTTGGAGAGTTTATAAAGCGTGCGGCGGCGGAAAAGAATACTTCGTGGTTTCTTTGTGAAAACGAATGTTATTATTTGCGTTCGATTGGTTCAGATAAACGTGGGAAAGATGTCGCCGACGTCAATAAACAGTTTCCCCAAATCTCAAAAGACTTCAAACATCCCGATCTGTTTGATGAAAACGATTTTTTCTCCAGCGTCTTCCGTATTGGGTCTCGTGGTGTCCGAATTTGGACCCACTACGACATAATGGACAATATCCTTATTCAAATCGTCGGTGAAAAAAGGGTCGTTTTATTCAACCCGATAGACACCCAGCATATGTATTTGAACGGTGATAAATCAGAAGTATTGGATATAGACAATCCAAATTTGGAAACCTTTCCAAATTTTATAAAAGCTACTCAGTACGAATGTGTCATGAAGCCGGGTGATGTCTTGTACATTCCTGCCCTATGGCATCATAATACGGTCGCCAAAACGTTCGGGGTTGGCGTAAACATATTTTGGAAAAATCTACCTCATGAGCTGTACGACAAAACGGACGTTTATGGCAACAAAGATCTTGTACCTGCCGCCAAAGTACGTTTTGTTTTACCATCTATAATATTTCTAATTCTTCTTTTTAGGCACTCTCTGATATAAATAAAGCGTTAAAGTCGCTTAAAACTCTTCCATCTGTCTATAAAGATTTCTACATTCAAAGAGCGATATCAACCCTGGAGAAAGCTCGAGATTCCTAATTCTCCCCCTCAGAACTCCCTTTTTAATCGCGCAATCTGTACCTTACATATCGATGTGTTCCTATAAAAATATCAATACGTATAAAGCGATTTCCTTGAACCTTTTCCCCTCTTTGAACTTATTTGTGACCCATTAAAATTCGATTACCAAATGAAACTTTTGTACGAATTTTTTCTTTTCTTCGGAAATCTATCTCTATACGCTGATTTCATGTTGTAATAAAATTATAATCGTTCACATTTCCTGTTTTTGAACCTATTCATTATTCCGGTTTCGGGAGATTCGACCTGTAAAGGACTATTGTCGTGCGGGTACTGTAGTACCTCGGTGCCTTAATATTTTTTTGAAACTTCAGGTTAGAAGATCCAGCACAGTATAGCAGTTTTTAGGACACAATGTCATTTGCTCAGATTATAGCATTTTGCTGCGGAAAAAAAGGTCCGTCTTTGCTGTATAGAGTAGGCGAAATCCATGTTACTGATTGGTCATTCCAATTAATGTCCTTGAAAAGGAATGACTTCAGTTTTCACGTTTTTATAATTTTACGCCAGGCAACCTCTGACTAACTCCTACCACGACGATCAGTGAAGATCTTCCTGCTCTTCCAATCTTCGGCCATGCCTTCTATCTTCTGCCCCTCCAATTCTTCCCTTGCCATTATAGGTACTTTGGCCTGGGCGAAAAGAGAC
The DNA here is from genome assembly GCA_014119065.1 of Orius insidiosus. NCBI lineage: Eukaryota > Metazoa > Arthropoda > Insecta > Hemiptera > Anthocoridae > Orius > Orius insidiosus. Next base: position 72,584 of record JACGAQ010000778.1, read on the forward strand.
GGCCACCACTTCATGCGAGTCAATAACGTCTGGGAAATCGTCGCGATCCTCAGAAAGAAACGCTTCGCCGTCTTTTCGCCCTAGCCAAAGGGGAGTCTTGCAACTGGGCCAATCCTTTCTACCTGATAAAAAATGTCGCCGATGGACGTATCTAACTGGGCCATTGTATCAAAATCATAAGTATCTAACTGGGCCAATGAACACTAAAGTAATTGTATCCAACTGAGCCAATACTTGATTATCAACAAATGCGAGGAGAATTGGTCGTTTTTACTACTGCAACAAACTAACCATGTTTTTAGATGGTACTTTCCAGTTTGCGCCTTCGTACTTTAAACAGTTCCTCAACACACACGGATTTATCGGAAATAATTACATTCCACTCGTTTTTTGTTTAATTAACAGTAAACGAGAAGAGGCTTATAAGTTAAAAAAGGCAATTTTGGTCAAAAATGCCTTAAAAAAGTCAATTTTTGGTCAAAAATGCCATAAATCTGTTGTTTTTAAGACAAAAACTGTGAAAAATGCTTTTAATGAAAGGCAGTTTTGGTCGAAAATGCCTTAAAATTGCAATTTTGGTCAAAAATGCCTTAAAAAAGTCAATTTTTGGTCAAAAATGCCATAAATCTGTTGTTTTTCAGACAAAAACTGTGAAAAATGCTTTTAATGAAAGGCAATTTTGGTCGAAAATGCCTTAAAAATGCAATTTTGGTCAAAATGCCTTAAAAAAGGTAATTTTGGTCAAAAATGCCTTAAAATAGGTAATTTGGTCAAAAATGCTTTAAAATAGGTAATTTTGGTCAAAAATTCCTTTAAAAAAAATCAATTTTTGGTCAAAAATGCCATAAATCTGTTGTTTTTCAGACAAAAACTGTGAAAAATGCTTTTAATGAAATGCAATTTTGGTCGAAAATGCCTTAAAAATGCAATTATGGTAAAAAATACCTTAAAAAAAGGCAATTTTTGGTCAAAAATGCCATAAATCTGTTGTTTTTCAGACAAAAACTGTGAAAAAATGCTTTCTCAAGCTTGGTGGCGTGCAATTCAGAGGTTCGGGTTGACAGTCGAATATAAAAACGATACAACTGTAGGATCAATAAAATATGAAGTAAATTTTTAATTTTGATTTTTTTATTGTTATCCTACTAAAAAATCGACGGTATAATTTTGGCCGACTTGGGCATCAGTTTTTGGCCGAATTAGTAACTATGGCTTTCGAGTGGTTTGCCGAGTTGGGACCGATAGTTGTCAAGTCGTTGGCCCAGTTAGATATATTTTGGGTCGTTGATGAAAATTTTTGGCCCGGTTGGTTACCAGCCGCCAAGTATAATGGCAAGGAGAATTAGGCGGACGGAAAGATAGAAGGCATGGCCGAAGATTGGAAAGCAGGAAGATCATCACTGATCGTCGTGGTAGAAGGAGTTTGACAGGCTGGTGAAGTTTTTTGCTCAACTGTCACTAAACACTTGAGCAATAACTTCTTCGGAAGTTCTAAAAGGAAATGGTGACCTTTTGTTCCAACTCTGAACCACTCGTTTTTCTAAATCGCAATTCCCCTTATTCGGAAAGACGTAGAGTGAATCTACTGTATAGCCTGTGCACCCGCCAGTGAGAAGAATGTTAGAGCGGTAGAAATGAAGGAGCCGGAAGAGAAAGAAACAGTGGGTGGTGAAACAAAATGTTTAAGTGGATAACGATCCATGTAATAGAGAGTGATTAGCCTGACAATGAAGATAGCCAGATCATTAAGGTAAATGTAGTAGGGGTGGTAGGAGGGGTTCGATATGCAAAATAATTTGAGATTTAGCCGCATATAAAAAAGAAGGAGCGCCCGAGGCGGAGCGAGAGCTCTCGGAGGGAGAGACCTGTTTCCGTCCCCTCTCGATAGTCATCAGGTGACTTTAGTCTTGGGTGAACCTTCGTCCGAGAAGATCGTAGGCAGAGAACCACAGGTCTGTCACCTTCTAACCTATTCGTTCGCATAAAATTTATCCCCAAAAAAATTTTTTTCCGATATGTGTCATCATAAAATAAGAGACGGGCGTGCGATCAAGGACGCAGTGGCTCGATCCGGTTATTGGCGGTGGGGAGGTCAAGAATGAGGAAACTTTGTAGAAAGTCTGAAATAAGCATAGTCCCGCATTTCCTGAGGAGTGTCACCCAGTTTTAACGTTTCGAAGCATGCACTCCCGTGGGACCCTCCGCGAGGTAAAAGTACCGCAAGGACTCTCCCTTCTTTTCGCGCTCTCCGACGCCAAACTGGTGCTGTCACTCCTGAATTATTTGGTCCCCAAACCACAAGGTGAAACATGTGTCAAAACCGCAGTCCTTCAAACGCAGCATACCTCGATTTTCTTTCTCACAAAAGTAATTCTTGGGAGAAAAAAGAAAAATTTAATTAAAAGCAGACCATAAAATTGCCTTTGCGTGTTACCACTGATTAAGTCTGAAGTCGCGTAAATCTTATTCACGCCAACAATCTTATAAATTCATTGTTTTCACACATTTTACTTTGACAAAACAGCGACTTTACGACTTCTTATTATTTGATACTTGCAAATTATATGCGTAGTGCGGAATAATACGGGGCTGGCTTCTTAAACAGATGTAAAACTAAGGCATTTCTTGACCTGTTTAAAGAAGGCATCAATATTTATGGCTTTTTGTTTTTAGAGCTTGTTTACAACTCATAAGACGTTCACCTTTTACTAAAAGCTTTCGCAGATACATTTTTTATGAGTTTCATGGGGAACTTCAAGGATGGAAAACTCTTTGATCCTCGCTTTTGGATAGAAAACGCCAGGGGAAATTTCTTTACTATTTCAAAAACCTAGGCAAATTTGACCAAAGAAAAGTGTGAAAATGGGCTTCTTTTTCTCCTCAAAATCGGAGAATTAAATGATTGATTGTGAAAATTGAATTTAGGCGCCGTCTTCAGAAGCGCTCTGATGCCATTATCGGCCTAATTGCATTACTTTTTTTGGACTAAGTAAAGGTTTATGACGTCATCAGAGTCCCCTCTTCACCGTGCATGTGGAAATTTTACTAAAATTTTAGACTTTCCAAGAAGCCTATTTAAAAGCATTTTAAGGTCTAATGTTGACATTACGTTCAGTTACTTGAAAAATATTAGAAAAAATAATTGGGTCTAGTGATTACAGTTGGCTGATGGAAAATTATTACTCTTTTTTATGATCTCTTTTTTCCGCTGAAGATTTTGGACCTTCAAAGGCATCCTTATTAGACCTTTACCTTATAAAGAATTAGAAATCGTTTTAAAAGGAAATCTTGCCACATAAATCAATACAAGAATACTTTTATGGGAAGCAATAACTTTTTTACTGTTCTTTACGTGTGAGGAGGTCGAATTTCAATCTAAGAAATTGTTTTTTCAGGAAATTTTTAAAAGGCAAGCGTTCTTAAGATTGAGAAATAGGGAAGGACTTCTTTCGTAACAGCTGAGGGCATTTTGCCCAAAGGTGAGATTTTTAGAAAAGAGAACTTAAATTGATTAATTTTCTTTAAGATAAAACTTGAATGATTCGGGCACTTTTGGTAACGTGCTTGTTCCATTTGGGGACGTTGATTCCTGCTCATCGAGAACATAAGGTGAAGATTTGGTCTTTATTTTATTTTGTTTTAATCTATATTTGAAGGTTCACAATATCGTTTGTACCCTGAGAAGCATTCTTGGTGTAAGACGACGCCGATAAAGCAAGTGGTCGGTCATCCTGGCTGCGAACAGATCGAAGTGGACACAACAACGTCTGCGTCGGGCGTGCTTCTTACAGCAGATAAAACTTGAAATGATTCGGGCACTTTTGGTAACGTGCTTGTTCCATTTGGGGACGTTGATTCCTGCTCATCGAGAACATAAGGTGAAGTCTTTATTTTTATTTTGTTTTAATCTATATTTTGAAGGTTCACAATATCGTTTGTACCTGAGAAAGCATTCTTGGTGTAAGACGACGCCGATAAAGCAAGTGGTCGGTCATCCTGGCTGCGAACAGATCGAAGTGGACAACAACGTCTGCGTCGGGGCGTGCTTCTCTTACAGCATTCCTAGGACGGAGCCGACAGCTCCCCGGCGAAGTGGCGCCTTACTGCGATTCAGCCAGCCGTCTAGGGTCACTTGGAAACACGTGAGTCGATTCATCACTTCTCTCCCGACTTCATTTTGTTCTCTGTTCAACTCTGTCCTAAAAGAAGTTGATAAGGGAAAGTTTATAGAGATCAAGCCATTTTCATACCAGCAAAAAAAGAGCGAACATATTTTTTTCTTCATGATTTCGACAAGGTGGAGAAAAAAAAAAAGCTTAGAATAAATTAAGATGAGGATTTCAATTCAAAAATCTATCAGACGTCGAATTAATTCAAGGTTTTTCATTTCGAAGACGGTCGGTCGCTTTTGAAAGTGACACGGGCCGGAGTTAAAGCTGTTTTAAGGGGGAGATCGTGTTACAGGCGACGGCGGACCTGGGGTTTCGAGGAGGACGTGTTCGACCGGAATCACTGACATCACCCGCGTCCGAATCACGCTCCCGCCTCCCTACTTAATTAAATGAAAGAAACAACTTCAATTTTTTTTTTACCCCCTGACTTTTGAACTTCCAGCTTGGAGATCTTCAACACACAAAAATTTAGTTTACCGAAAGTCAATAACCCGGAAAAAATTTTTCTTTCTAGAAATCTAGAAAAGCGCACTATAATCCGATTAAAAAACAATAAGGAAGTTAAAAAGGTCAAAAAGTTAGTAAAAACGGAGGATTTTTGGCCCAAAACATAGAAAAAAAAACCGCGAAAAACACCCAAAAATCTGTTTCCATGCCAAAGAGTTGATAATCGAATAAACAAAGGAGTTTTCGCCGAAAAATCGAGTTAAACATCTGAGAATCCAGTAAAACGGGAGTTTCTCGACCGTCGAGGAAAACACCGATAAGGAAGTCCCGAAACCCGATGAAACGGTTTTTTTGGACTAGAAATTCTGGGGAAACGCCCAATAATCCGATAAAAACGGTGTTTCTCGGTCGAAAAAGTTAGAAAAACGGGTAAAATCTAAATAGCAAAATGGAAGGATTCTTGGCCCAAATCTAGATAAGTCGTGGGTAGAAAAACACTCAAAAATCTGATAAAATAAGTAGTTTTCTTGCCAAAGAGTTAATAATCGAATAAATAAAGGAGTTTTCTTCGCCGAAAAATCGAGTTAAACTGCTGAGAATCCAGTAAAACGGTAGTTTCTCGACCGTCGAGGAAAACACCCGATAAGGAAGTCCCGAAAACCCGATGAAACGGTTTTTTTGGACTAGAAATTCTGGGGAAACGCCCAATAATCCGATAAAAACGGAGTTTTTCGGTCGAAAAAGTTAGAAAAACGGGTAAAAATCTAATAGCAAAATGGAAGGATTCTTGGCCCAAAATCTAGATAAGTCGTGGGTAGAAAAACACTCAAAAATCTGATAAAATAAGTAGTTTCTATGCCAAAGAGTTGATAATCGAATAAATAAAGGAGTTTTCTTCGCCGAAAAATCGAGTTAAACATCTGAGAATCCAGTAACGGTTTTTTTTGGACTAGAAATTCTGGGGAAACGCCCAATAATCCGATAAAACAGCAGACAGAGAAATTTCTATGTTTCTCGGTCGAAAAAGTTAGAAAAACGGGTAAAAATCTAAATAGCAAAATGGAAGGATTCTTGGCCCAAAATCTAGATAAGTCGGGGTAGAAAAACACTCAAAAATCTGATAAAATAAGTAGTTTCCATGCCAAAGAGTTGATAATCGAATAAATAAAGGAGTTTTCTTCGCCGAAAAATCGAGTTAAACATCTGAGAATCCAGTAAACGGTTTTTTTGGATTAGAAATTCTGGGGAAACGTCCAATAATCCGATAAAAACGGTGTTTCTAGGTCGAAAAAGTTAGGAAAACGGGTAAATATCTAAATAGCAAAATGGAAGGATTCTTGGCCCAAAATCTAGATAAGTCGTCCTGCTTATTGGGTAGAAAAACACTCAAAAATCTGATAAAATAAGTAGTTTCCATGCCAAAGAGTTGATAATCGAATAAATAAAGGAGTTTTCTTCGTCGAAAAATCGAGTTAACATCTGAGAATCCAGTAAACGGTTTTTTTGGACTAGAAATTCTGGGGAAACGCCCAATAATCCGATAAAAACGGTGTTTCTCGGTCGAAAAAGTTAGGAAAACGGGTAAAAATCTAAATAGCAAAATGGAAGGATTCTTGGCCCAAAATCTAGATAAGTCGTCTGCTTAATGGGGAGAAAAACACTCAAAAATCTGATAAAATAAGTCGTTTTCCTGCCAAAATTGATCATAGAATAAACAAAGGAGTTTTCTTCGCCGAAAAATCGAGTTAAACATCTGAGAATCCAGTAAACGGTTTTTTTGGACTAGAAATTCTAGGGAAACGCCCAATAATCGATAAAAACGGTGTTTCTCGGTCGAAAAAGTTAGAAAAACGGGTAAAAATCTAAATAGCAAAATGGAAGGATTCTGGCCCAAAATCTAGATAAGTCGTGGGTAGAAAAACACTCAAAAATCTGATAAAATAAGTAGTTTCCATGCCAAAGAGTTGATAATCGAATAAATAAAGGAGTTTTCTTCGCCGAAAAATCGAGTTAAACATCTGAGAATCCAGTAAACGGTTTTTTTGGACTAGAAATTCTGGGGAAACGCCCAATAATCCGATAAAAACGGTGTTTCTCGGTCGAAAAAGTTAGAAAACGGGTAAAAATCTAAATAGCAAAATGGAAGGATTCTTGGCCCAAAATCTAGATAAGTCGTGGGTAGAAAAACACTCAAAAATCTGATAAAATAAGTAGTTTCCATGCCAAAGAGTTGATAATCGAATAAATAAAGGAGTTTTCTTCGCCGAAAAATCGAGTTAAACATCTGAGAATCCAGTAAACGGTTTTTTTGGACTAGAAATTCTGGGGAAACGCCCAATAATCCGATAAAAACGGTTTTTCGGTCGAAAAAGTTAGAAAACGGGTAAAAATCTAAATAGCAAAATGGAAGGATTCTTGGCCCAAAATCTAGATAAGTCGTGGGTAGAAAAACACTCAAAAATCTGATAAAATAAGTAGTTTCCATGCCAAAGAGTTGATAATCGAATAAATAAAGGAGTTTTCTTCGCCGAAAAATCGAGTTAAACATCTGAGAATCCAGTAAACGGTTTTTTTGGACTAGAAATTCTGGGGAAACGCCCAATAATCCGATAAAAACGGTTTTTCTCGGTCGAAAAAGTTAGAAAACGGGTAAAAATCTAAATAGCAAAATGGAAGGATTCTTGGCCCAAAATCTAGATAAGTCGTGGGTAGAAAAACACTCAAAAATCTGATAAAATAAGTAGTTTCCATGCCAAAGAGTTGATAATCGAATAAACAAAGGCGTTTTCTTCGCCGAAAAATCGAGTTGAAGTGCTGAGAATCCAGTAAAACGCGAGTTTCTCGACCGTCGCGTCGAGTAAAATGCCCGAAAAACCCGATGAAACGTTTTTTTGGACTAGAAATTCTGGGGAAACGCCCAATAATCCGATAAAAACGGAGTTTCTCGGTCGAAAAAGTTGGGAAAACGGGCAAAAATCTAAATACAAAATGGAGGATTTTGGCCCAAAATCTAGATAAGTCGTCCTGTTGATGAATAGAAAAACACTCAAAAATCTGATAAAATAAGTAGTTTCCATGCCAAAGAGTTGATAATCGAATAAACAAAGGATTTTCTTCGAAAAAATCGAGTTGAAGTGCTGAGAATCCAGTAAAACGCGAGTTTCTCGACCGTCGCGTCGAGTAAAATGCCCGAAAAACCCGATGAAACGTTTTTTTGGACTAGAAATTCTGGAGAAACGCCCAATAATCCGATAAAAACGGAGTTTCTCGGTTGAAAAATTTAGGAAATGGGTCAAAATCTAAATAGCAAAATGGAGGATTCTGGCCCAAAATCTAGATAAGTCGTCCTGCTTAATGGGGAGAAAAACACTCAAAAATCTGATAAAATAAGTCGTTTTTTTGCCTAAAAATTCATCATAGAATAAGTTAAGGAGTTTTCTTCGCCGAATAATCTGCTAAAAATGAACTGAAGACTGCAAAAATGTTGTGTAAAACCAACAAATCCGTCTATCAATCCTGTAAAATGGGAGTTTCTTGATCATCGAGGAAAACTCCCAAAACTGAAAAATCAGAAAAAACGTCCGAAATTAAGGTTTTACGAACAAAATAGCGGATTTGACATAAGCTCAAGCATTTTTGCAGTATAGGTGCGATCGTTTTGTTTTTCTTATTAATCTGAAGGTTATAGCATACCAATAAAGTTTCCTTATACAACTTTTACATTACGAGAAAAAATGTCTTTGTTGAATTTTGTTGCATTCTATATGCAAAGTATTTTTATTCTAATCTTTTTCTGAATCGTCCTACAATAAAAAAGGGTACGTCGAAGAAAGCCGGAGGCGGCGTTGGAAGCATACAAAGGGGGGGTTGGAAAAGATGTAATCTTGACTTGAGCAGGTGAGCTCGGCCACACCTGTACTCTTTACACATTCATGATCTTGGAATCCAGTTGTGTCCACAATCACGATGATATATCAGCCCCGGCGTTTCTTAAATCAGCTTCTTTTTTCTTCTTCACAATGTACGACGGGTATCTCCATTTCACAATCGCAACGAGGTGTGGGGGACTTTGGGATAAAATTAATTTTTCTCCCCCTCTGCGGATTTTAGAAGTCAAGTCGAGCCTTAAAAGCAATTTATTATAGATTAAAATAATCTTGTCCCTTGTCATGTTGGAAAGAATAAAAATCTGTCAAGGACGCCTAAATTTATTACATGTTTTCCAATCTTGGAGATTCGTAAAATTATTATCGCCGGAAATTACTCATTTTTCACGCCTTTCTGCTAAAGAAAAAAAAAACTTGATGCTACGTCAACTTTTTTCTACTTTAAGAGAAATTTATTGAAAAAATTTGGTCATGGCGTTTCATGGAAGCGAATGTGTGGATTCCAACGTTGCGTGTCTTTAACATCTAATCAGCGTATCATTTTATCGAATCTTAAAAATTCCGACTTTTTTTTCTCTCTCTTCCCTCTTCGCCGTCCTTTGTCGAGGAGTCGTCGGCCGGCTCGTCACGCCTTGATGCCTCTCGACGAGCGCGTTTTGTTTTATTTTCGACACTTAACACTTTCTTCAGCGGGGTGTTCCAACAGAAAAAACAATTAGGGGGTAATAATAGGGCTCAGAACAACCTGTTTGGTCGGATACGAAAAAAAAGACACTCCTTCGGGCAGATTAAAAAATTTTGATCTTTTTGGATTCCATGATACTCATTACACGGATCATCTTTTTTTTCCCCGCAAAAAATTGCTTTGATTGCCAATAATTGACGGTTGTCAACAAAAACACCTCAATTTGCATGAAAGAATTAAATGAACTTTAAAATGTTAAAAAAAGAAGGCCTCAGGGTCATAAAATAAGCCCAGTAACCCTGTGTTTAGATGAAAATAAATCAAAATGTGCCAAGTGGATAGGACTTTAAGTCCCAGAAACATCATTCATCAATAACTAAATGTGGACCGAAGCGCTCTGACGTCATTAACCTACGGCTTAAAGTGGAACTAAATCTGTACTTGGGCCGGAAACAATTTTGGCATCATCCCCTGTACGCCTTCTGTTTTTTTTAAAATAAAATTTTCTCCATAGCCGAACGGTTTGTCCTTTAAGGATTATAGACTGTGATGTAATCCATCTTTATGAAGAGGGAGCCGGTAATCGTATTATGCAATCGAATAAACTTAGCTGACTTTTTTCCCCAACCGACATTACAAAAATACTGATAAAAACTTCAAAAAAATTAAGTCATCGAATCGTAAAAGATGCGATTTTTTTTTGAACTTCGACGTCCATTAAAATTTAAGCGTATAAAATGACCGGTGTTTTGTTCAGGAAGCGATATGTTAATGTATAAAACAGGTTTTTTCTAAACTCCTTGTACCGTTATGCTAATGGATCGATTTGAACATAAATATGGCTACTTTAATAATTTGAGAAAAATTAGTATCTGTCATTTTTATTGTATTTTGTTTTCAAAAATTGTGGGGCCGAAAGAGGGAGAGATACAAGATTTTAGGTTACAGAGCCTCCAACCAACGTTTGCTACAAAATTCCGCAAGAGCGTAGCTCAGAGGGGACCAAATTCCAGGGGAAAACGCGGAAACGTCCTTTTGGCTGTGGTAGAAAAGAGATTTCTTTCCGTATGGAAGGTACAATGTAAAAGATAAATAAAAAACTATTTATTCCCGTAAGGCTTTATTTGATATCCTTGTTAGGAATTAATGCAACGTGAGTGTCACGAGAGGCCAGAGGGAGAGAGAAAAAAAAATCTAGTAATTTTTCCCAAGTATTCGATTTCCCTCGGATGTGATTGTGTTACACGATTTCGTGTCGAGAGTCTGAATATAAAAAAAAGTTGTAAGGCGGTGGGATGTCGGAGTCCGTATAAGGACAACCTCCTACCCACTCTAATTGAACTGCCCATCTTTATATTACAAATACGGCTCGTTTTTCAACGAGCGTCCTCCCATTTAAATTCTGCATACCTACATTGTTTCAATGATTGTTAACACAGATTCTAAAGGACTTTTTTTTAACAGGTGACGTTGAAATGTACGGATGGGGAACAAGAAATGATGACGAAACGTGTGGAAGTGATCGAAGACTGTTCGTGCTTGACGTGTAGGCAGCAGGAATCTAACGACTCCGGGGTTGAATCAACCTCTATGGACGTACCTCAACTCTTAAACATGATGGCCCATCCTAAAAGCAACGCTTCCCACCCTCCACCGCATATAAAACACGGCGACAAGTAATTCAATATTCATCAAAAATAATTACTAACATCATCCATAGTAAAATGGGACTTCTTTTGAAAATGATCGCCGGCGAACAGGACGATACGGAAAGCGAAAATCAGGAGAATCAGGAGAACAAATCGAAGCCCTCATAACAGAAATGAAACAAAATGGCGTCGAAGAAGAAGAACTAGAAGGTTTGGCTGAAAAAGCCGAAGGAAAGGGACAAGTAAGATTTATAGAAATAATCCGGCCAAAATTAATTTTTTTTTTAGATTAAAGTGGATTTGGGAAAATTAAAAGAAATTATGACCAAAATGGAAACCAAACATACACCCGATGTTCAGAGCGAACCCGAAAACGTTCATAGGCACCAACATGGCCACCATCATGAAGGCTCACACCATAAAGTAATTAGTGGTTATATAACCTTTACATTTTGCCTAACAAATGAAGTTGACACTGCGCTCTAAGTAGTCTACAACATTACTTAATCCTAAAGAAACGGATTCTTTTCGATTTTTTAACCTGCTTTCTTTGCAACTTATTTCTACGTTTAAACGCTTTGCTAAAAAGCTCGATTTTTGTGATTTCAGGTTAAGGAGGAGTCTGCAGTTTTACCCGATCAGCCAGCTCAAGTGGCTCCACATCATGTTAATCTGACACTCGACGTTGGAACGCATCATCACAACCCAACCCTCGACGTCGCCCCTCACCATCTCCGACCAGCGATCGAAGGCTCCGAAATCACCTACTTACCTCGAAATTCGCCTAAACATCATCACCACAGCCACAAACCCGAAGAATAAATTAGCATTTCATTTTCTCCCCCAATAAAAAAAAAAGTCTGAAATTTCAAAACTAAGTTTATTTGTCTCAGTATACATAAAAATAGTCTCAAAAAATTTAGAACAGACTTCTGTTTGGCCATGTTACCTTTTCGATTTTTTTTCTACTAGAGGCTTTATGTTAGGCTGTGTTTTGTTTTTAAAAAATATATTGTAAAACTAGGTTAACGATGTATATTTTTCTTAATTCATTATTCCTTAACATGTTGGTTTATACTGGAATTTTTTTAATTATAAAATAAAAGATTCTATTAAATGTTAGACTTGGTTTCCTTGAAGAGCTTCTTTTTATTTTGTTTGTACAGTAGCTTCAAGGGCATTTTTCAAGGTTATTCGATATTGGATTTCACAAGGCTATTAAGAAAATTGAGCAAAAGTTTAATTTGCAGTTAGGTGGGTTTATCACATGAAAAAACATTTTCTCCCCATCTCTTATCAGAGAAGCCATGAAAACTTAGAGATTCGATAAAATTATGAAAAACCGGTACTGACTAGAACGACAAAAACTAAGAAATATGTATTAAAATATTTTCTTATTTTTTTCCCTTTTACACTGAACACTGAAAGTTAAAAATACCCGAAATCTTTCAAGAATAAATTCGTTATTACAACATTAAAATGCCAAATTTTTTGTATCTACATAATTCTGGGTCATTTTATTCCGATTTTGACACAAAGGATAGGAAAATGAGTATTTTAAAGTAGGTTTAAAAAGACCCAGAAAAAAATTGTTCCCCCTAACCACTTTGTTTTATGAACACTAATTTGTTTGCACCGGTTTATCGATAATAACAACACCAGCGTAGCTACGGCCGATTCCCATCGTGGAAGTCAACATGGACCATAAATTGGTTTTAGGATTGTAGACTTCTACGGAGGAAAGGTTTGAAGTTCCGTCGTCACCTCCAACAACGTACAATAAGCCTTTGAGAGCGACTACTCCAGCATTACGCCTGCATAAAGCCATGTCTGTAATTGGCGACCATGTATTCGTTTCTGGGTTGTAAGATTCGACCGATTTTCGAACAAGAGGGCCGTCATGGCCACCGACCGCATACAGGATACCATCTAACACTCCAACTCCTAAAGGAAGACAAATATACTAAACTATTTCTACAGCAAAAATGGTTGACAAGCAGAGGATTTGATGATAGATTTGGCCAAAATAAAAACATACCTGCCCACTTCTTCTAGAAGCCATATCTGTGACGATTTCCATTTGTTCGTTTCAGGACAGTAGCATTCAACAGAACTTAACATTGTCGAGATGCCCATCGTAGCCGCCAACCTAAAATGTCAATTTAGAAAAGTAATGGAGAATCGAAAGAACGTACAGCATATAATAGATTGTTGACAACTCCGACGCCGACGCTACTTCTTCTGTAGACATGGGAGCAATCATATTCCATTCATGTTTTCTTGGATCAAACATTTCAGCGCTGTTGAGCCCTGTAGAGCCATCGAAACCGCCGACAGCATAAATACAATTGTTAAGAACAGCAACACCTAATGTGCTCCGTCTTGCCTCCATACTGCTACTTGTCGTCCATTGGTCAGTTATCGCATCGTACACATCCACCGTCCTAACTCTTAACGAGCCGTTAAAACCGCCGACTGCGTAAACTTTACCTTGAAGAACTACGAGACCAGCTCGACATCTTCTCCCTGGCATTTCAGCGACATTGGTCCACGTTTCCGTACTAAAATCATAACATTCAACCGAACGAATCGCCTTCGGCGCTTGTCCTCCAACAACCAACATAATCTACAAACAACTATAATAAAAACTAATAAAAAAAGTAAAAACAAACCTTGGGAACTCCTACAGGCTGGCGGGGTTTAGTTCTTGCTGTATTGAACACCAACCTTTGATCAGTCTTAAGTAAATGATTTTAAAGCTTCGATTAAATAATCTTTACCTAAAATCAACAATTATTTACCAACACTTTTTAACTATACAAACATTGCAGATTAGCTTTTAAAAGGGGCTCTTTTTCAACCCTTTGTACAAGATAGTCTTGAGGTAGTAAAGGAAGTCTAACGTATTCCATCAGTTCGGCCAAATATTGTTGACGTTCTTCAAGTTCATGGTTTACCCAGTTGACAACACATTCGAAAACTTTTTCTTCAGATTTCACAGCTAAACGATCCGAGCAGATCAATTTTGATACTTGATGATGTGATAGCGCCAAAAATTCTTCACTTTCTACGACCTCTCTGGAATACAAATGTTGAAAGTGTTACAAACGTAGTGTTTACTAACGAAAAATGTTGTTCGATAAATGACTCGGCGTTTCCTAAAAGCTCCATGCATCCGTGTAAATCGGCGAATGCACGAATGCCGAGGCTGTTGGTCGGGTGAAGCTGGGACTGAAGAAAGTCGCAGCAGGCATCTTTAACGTCTGAAAGTTGAAGAAGATTCGCCGCAGGGAGCAAAACCTACTTAAATATGTATTTTTTTTCATTATCCAGAAAATACCTGAACATTTTCTTCGCTGACATGTATTTCGGATGAGTAAACGTAATCGATTAATAATTGAAGCGCATATGGGTCTAAACCTTGAAGGACGATCCTTTCTTGACGGCTTTCCTCAAAGCTGGTAAACATCGCATGGAAATAAGGTGAACATGCGGCTAAAACCATTTTATGCGCTGATATTCCACCGTTTCCGCCACAAGACGAACATCGCACAAAAGATGCTGCCTTTTAAAAAACAGGAATTACAATTTTCAAATCAATAAACATACTTCCGCATTATATTGAGAACTTCAAAAGCCTTTTGTGTATGATGGTGGTTTCTATAAGGTGGCTTCTCTTTTGTCACATTTCTCGGTATCTGCGAGCTTTCGTCTAACGAATTCTGACTCGCATACCTCAAAAGCATACAACTAAAATCATAAATAATTTTAAAAAATCATAATTTTTTAAAAATTAAAAACTTACCTGCCCTTTTCTCCGACGAAATCCGCTGAAAGCTCCATGATAAAAATAATTCAAAATGATCCCTAAATTAATGACAACTGCGACATTAGAGTTTGAAATCAAATAAAAACATAGGTTGACATTCTTATCTGATTTTTAAAAACACTTATACTGTGGGGGGAAATATAATAAAAGAATAATAAAAATAAAAATTGAGAGTAGGTTGAAGAACGTAACCTTCAGTTCTAGGAGACGAGTGGGGAGAAGACCGCCTTTTTGAGTGGGGTTTGTCCTCAAAGGATTTTTTTTTCTTTTTAGGTCGGGACTTTAGACGCTGGCTTTTTGAATATTCTTTTATCAATCTCAAATTATCAATTTTTCAATGTTTATTTTGTTCAAGATTGCTTTTAAGTTTTCAAAGATTCGTTGCAGAGATAAGCTAAAAAGTTATCTTAAATTTTTTTTATAGCCATTACAAGGTGACTATAAGGGAAAGAAAGTGTCTGAAGCTAGAACTTCCCCAAAAACCAAAAAACTGAGAATGACGCCCGGAATTAGGGGGAAGAAAGGTGGTTTCTTGGCCGAAAAAATCAATTACTGTGAGAAGCGTTTCGCTTGCATCGGTGGGGGAAGGGGTTGACTGAAAACTGAGGAAAACGCCGGAGAATCCAATGAAATGAGCGTTTCTAGAATAGATGTCCGTAGCAAGGGTGTTTCATGGCAGAGACAGTACTTGTTTGAAGAGCTTCCAACGAAAACCTCCTTAAAGAGAAGTAAAAATTTAGGAGGGGGAAGTATAGGGAGGGGAAGTAACGGAGGGGGAAGTATAAGGGAGGGGAAGCATAACGGAGAGGGAAGCATAACGGAGGATAAGTTTTTTTTCTCAAAAATTTTCTAAATTTTTTTTCCGAAATAGTATTTTTTTTTTTTTTTTCGAGTTTTTTTTTTTTTTTGGAAAAATTACCGATTTTTTTTTCCAAAAATTTTTTTTTTTAAAATTTCCAATTTTTTTAAAAATTTTTTTTTTTTCCGAAAAATTGTAAAAACATTTTTTCGAAAAATTGTAAAAAAAATTTTTTTTTTCGAAAAATTGTAAAAAAAAATTTTTTTTCGAAAAATTTTACAAGTTTTTTTTTAGAAAAATTTACAAGTTTTCTTTTTTAGAAAATTTTTACAAGTTTCTTTTTTAAATTTGCGCTTTATTTATTTAAATTAAATTTTACAATTTTTTTTGTCGCAAATTTAGGTATCAAGGTAGAAATAATGGGATTTTTGCCCACAGGAGGTCCCTCTCGTAAGGCGTGGAAGTATGAAATTTCTCCCTTCTAAATAATGTTAATGTTAAAAAAATGATCATTTTTTACACCAAAAATTCTTAAAAATATAAAGAGAATTTGGTGAAAATCGGACTAAAGGTTCGGCCGCAGCGAATTTTTAAAATTTCAAACAGACATAATATCTCCGCCATTTTTTTGAAATTCAAAAATCGCCCTCGTTAAATTCTTGCTCACCGGCTAAAGAAAAATGAAGGTGTGAAAATTTGGTGAAAATTCGTTGGAAAATGTGGCCTTAAAGTGTTCCGGAAAAAATGCTCGGACGGCCGGCCGGCCGGCACCACAGACAAAGTTGAGATGGTATAGATCCTATTCGAATTTACCTTCCGGGGTCTGGAAGAACCTTCCCCAAAATCCGACTGGAGGTATCACAATAACTTCTTTAAGGATGTTAAAAGGTGCGAATATTATAATTCTGCCAGGGATGGCAACCTGAAATTAGACTAGGCCTGCGGTTTTAAATAAATCATACTTATTGCATTTTGAAAATTTATTTGTCGCTAAACTTCAGTAGAACTGTGCATTGAAATTTTTTTCCGATTTGGCTGTGATGTGCTGAAAAGTGCCGTAAATTGAATTTTTAAATTAGAATCCTTCATTTAAACTTCATTGAGCTGTCTAAGAACCATGAACCAGGACACCATCGTCCGTACAAACTGAAAAAAAAAAATCTCTTTCTTTATTTTGAAAAGAAAAAATTGCGAGACAAACTTTAGTTAGGGATGACTTGGAAGAACAAAGAAGGGAAAGAGTGGGGATTTGTTGAAGAGAAGGGGTAAAAGAAAATAGTAACAATCGTAAGTGACACTACCCCCCTCAAAATTTATCATGATTTGGGCCTAAAATTTTGGTTAGTTTTATTTTCTATACTTCGACAAATGTTGCATATTGAAGAAAATACATGCGCCAAGCACTCAACTTCACCGGCTTCAAAGTTCCGCTGTATATCAAAAGTACAGTTTTCATCAGCGGAACTGAACCCTCGTAAAAAGGTATATCTTCAACAGCTTCTCTTATAGCCTCTTGCTAAACGAAAAAAATAAATACAGCAAAACCAAAATTTAAATTACCTGATCTATAAGATTTTGGCCAAAATAACTGTTGAGATATTGATGTATAAAACAGTACAAAATGAAAAACGTTCCTTTTATCCATTCCAAAATTCCTTGTGATTCCTTATGAAATTAAACGATTTAAAAATGTTGCAGAAGTAATATTACGCTGGATTGTAGCATGGCAAAACTGAGCGATACTATGGCGTGGAGGACGTCAGCAACGATTAATGATCGGCACAAATCATCGAGGTTACGCATATACCTGAGGTTTAAAGGTTATGTTGTAAAGGTTATGAAATGAAACTACTCGCACACTTCCGTGTGGTCTCTGACCCATTGTTTAAGAAATTCGTGACGTGGCTCTTTCCCTGCGGATTCTTCACGCAGAGTTTTATTATGTAAAAAAAAAATTTGTACCTTTTTCTGGAATTAGATGCATGTTTTTAAGCCTCATTTTGAGCTCTTCCATAGCGCGTTGACGAAGTGAATCAATGAGAAAATGAAAACGTCAGCAGCCATATAGACGTGAGCGCTTGAAACAAGACTGATGTACCCCCATAAGTAGGCGATTCCGAACGTAATCCCTTCTAAATCAGGTGCGACTGTGTTATAGGCAAAGGAAGATTTTCCCAGGTGACGACCCCGATGAGCCAATTTAGGAGCGGGCAAAGTCCCCAAAAGGAATAATGATAAATGCCAAGAGGGGATGAGTGATGCTCATATAAGGGGTGAATTTCAACCAGCCTTTAGGTAAGACTTTTTCAAATTTGACGCATTTTTTAACCAACCATAGAAACCTTTCATGGTTGCTCGCAAAAATAGAAGCTTATACAAAGCAGAAGAGACCAACGTTAAAATATCGATTGCCTCGCTACGATCCAGGAGGTTCTCCGAAGTCAACACTTTTGTCAAAAGTCCAACCGTTGCCAACGCCAATGAAACAGCAAAATGAAAAAATACAACCTAAAAAAATTATTAGAGCTCCCAAACCATTCTTACCTAACGAAACATTTTGCAACAAAGCTTGAAGCATGGATGGGCCATATGATGACCAATTGGCACATTAGTAGTTGAGCTTCGAAACATTTTGGCCGGTGGCTTTCGTTAACCGTGAGCCTCATGTTAGAAAATGATTTAAGAAAATCAAAGTAGCTAACTTGAAAATTATAGATTCTTCCTACATGTAATTTTCTTTATTTGTGACTATAATTTCTGAATCGATCTCTTTCTAAAGGATATCGGTAGATTTCAACGCAACGTATCATTAGTTTGTCCTACGTTTTCTTCAAACGATGATGACGCCACTTAGAACTATGAATATTTAAAAACATCTTATAGCATTCCCGAAGAAAATGAAAATAGAAAAGTTTTACATCATTTCATTGATCTCTTTGAAGACCGTTTAAAGAAAAGCCCAAAAAAAGGGTGTTTTTCAGCTGAAAGAGCGATAAAACGGGTGTTTTTCTGCTGGAGAGCGATAAAACGGGTGTTTTTCAGATGAAAAAGAGCGATA
>JACGAQ010000779.1:0-91029 GCA_014119065.1 Orius insidiosus
TTCAGACGTTCCTAAGATTGGTTTTATCCGTTTGTCTCTCGTTCTCTCCTCCCCCCCTCCTACAACCTCTTTCCCGGCCCGAAAAACCGCCTCCTTCAAAATGCTAATCCTAAGGGACCCCTTATTGCTTTTCCTTCCTATCTTCTTAAATGAAGCCTCTTTCTACCTGTCCGTCCTTTCGCTTGAGCTACGCTTTTTAAATTTAATTTATCCCTCAGACAAAAAGACTTATATTACAAACTTAAAACTCCTGTAAAATCAAATCGTTATCAGGTTTTTTTTAAACGGTTTGTTTGAACTGTAAACGAGATTTAGAGAGTGTAAACGTCGAATAATTGTCACATTAAACTCCAAAACTCTGAGCCTTCAATCGCACAGTTAATTGAATTTCGATGGAAGCACTTTAACAGAATTCATTCGCCATTTGAAACATTCATACCCACTGAAACAGTATACGCCCGGGCTCTTCCTCGTCCGCGAACCTAGCACAACATGCAATTGAACGCCATTCTCGGAGGAGTCACTAATTAAAAACTAAACGAGAATCTGATATACCTACGGAAAATTACGTCAGCTTCTCCCATTTCTTTATGAGTTGTTCGTTTATAGGGAGTATTAACAGTTTTGCTTTTGTACCTTGAAGAAATTCAGTTTTTCATTGTTCACGCTAACGACGTCTTCTTTCCTTCAAGCAAATATGTATATCGTTACTAAAAAGAAGTCCCAATCATAAAAAATGTCGTATCCGGCCCACCGGTTAAGATGAAAGGGTCGGTTTAGAGGCCAGCCGACACCATACTCCAGCGCACCCCAAAGAACCCCCTTCCACTACGTGATTTGTGACTTTATGGTAATCGCGGGAATATCTTCCGTATCCCTTTCCCAAGATCAATAACAGAACGCCCCTTCGCTCACCTCATTCCCAATTAAAAAATGATTTTTCTCTTTAAAAAGCGCTTAATTTATCGTGTTTACAGAAGAACGGTTTTGTTTTCAGGCTATCTAAGCGCGAGTCAGGTGTGAGACAAGATAACCAAGTCTGCGGTCACGTCAACAGCTGTTAACGCCCTATCTTTTTCTACTTTGAAGATTACAAAGAAATGATAAAATTTTCCTAATAAAGGAAAATAATCACAGGCTTTGTACTTAAAGTATAATTTGTAAGTCTTTACAGGTGTTCTGGAGATAGTGGAGGTTTTAATTATGCCGTTTTAATTAGCGAGGGACGACAACTCGAACCAATTACGCCCAGTGACGTAAAAGGGAAAAGGGAGGTGGAAAATCCATGGGAGAAAGTGGGGGGTCGGAAAGGGGAACATCTGCGGCTATGATTTAAAGGATGATTGTACTTTGATGCTCCTCCGTAGAGGCACACGTTACTAGAAAATGATTATTGCTGTCGGTTACAGTTTGTCCTTTATGTTCCATTTTCCCCACCTTTGATAAATTCCTCGGGTAATGTTTTTCTCTTTTGCCTACCAGCTTCACCCCTTTTCCTACGTTTTCGTGATGCCAGTTCTGAAAAGGCGGAAAGGAATTTTATTGTTGAAAGTGGGTTGGGGAGAGAAAAAAAAAAGAAGTTAAAAGGATTTAGGCCAAACCAATGAAGGGAAGGTAGAGTTTTCACTCAGCTTTTTTATAAAAATAAAATATTTTATACAACATTTGAAAAATTATTTAAAAATTAAAACAGTGTGTTAAGGCTCCATTATTAGGGCGTCGCGGTGGCCGCGCGTGTTAAGGCGTTAATCCCAAACATTGCGATACGGCGTTCATCAATGGGGTCCAGGGTTCAAAGCGGGCGTCCCCAAATTGAACCCAATGTACCTAAATGAACTTTTCCGACGGAAAACACCACTGACGCGAGGGTGATATAACCTGAAGTAGTTGAAAACCCTCGTAAAATAAATTTAAAAAAAAAAAAAAAAAAAAAAAAAAAAAAAAAAAAAAAAAAAGGCTCCATTATAACAACTCATCGCGTTAGTTCTAACACCGGATAAGTAATTTTTTATCAATTTTGGTTTATGATGGTAAATTTTGTAGTGGATCGAATTTTTGTTGGCAGTTTAACCCTATTACCAACAGAAAACGCGTAGTTCACGATTTAGCCAACAGGTTGATTGATTCCAATGCAAAATCCGTATTTTGGCTCTCCTGAAAAGCAAGGAAAAATGACTTATCCGGTGTTAGAACTAACGCGACGAATTGCTCCAATTTGCAAGTAAACTTAATGTTTTTAAAATTTTCTTTTTGTTTGCGCTTCTAGGAGAAACAATCGAAACTAAATGATGCAGAAAACCGTAATTTTATCAATTTTTTGAATTTGCTCCCAATTTACAAAAAATTGACTGTGGCTACGAAAAAACTTTCTTAGCTTTTAGCTTTAATAAACACTCATAAATTTTAATACAAACTCGTTTTATCGATTTTTTATTTTAATCATAAAATTGTGATTAAAAATTGACGGTTTTTTTCATTTTTGAAACAATAATAATAATAAATTTACAAAACATCTTCTGTATTTAAGTAAATATAAGGCGCTCCGGGTACGAAGGGCGAACTCAACATCGGACAATTTTTTTTTTTTTTTTTTCATTTTCAGATTCTAGATCTCTTGGTGAATACACCCATATAATTTTTATGTTGAGTTCGCCCTTTTTTCCCCTTTAAATACGTGAAAACCGATATGCGGCAAAGCTCTAACTGCGATATCAGGGTACGAAGGGCGAACTCCACATCCTAGTCCACAACCCCCACTCCTTTTCCCATTCCAGGGCATGACTTTTCTTTTGTTCGCCCGTAACATAAAACTTTAAAATGCGAATATCTCGAAACTACGTTTTGTTGAGTTCGCCCTTCGTACCCGGAGCGCCTCATATATTCTAAAGCCAAATCAGATAGAAAAAAAAATTCTAAAAACCATCAGTTTTCTCGCCAAATCAGAGCAAAACTTCAAAAAAAAAAAAAAAAAAAAAAAAAAAAAAAAAAAAAAAAAAAAAAAAAAAAAAAAAAAAAAAAAAAAACTTCAAAAAAAAAAAAAAAAAAAAAAACCACACCGCTCAAAATCCCTTTCTTCAGTATTATGAAAAAAAATATCACTTAACCTAATAAACTGAAGATTAAGACATAATAATAAAAAAATGAAAACATAAAAACCTATTTGTTAAAATGAAAAGGGTCACGAAACGAGAGGTAATGTTAGAAGGGTGAAAATGTCCATCAAGATCGTTTTGTTTGCTTTTATTTCCTAGTATACGTTCACGTTCTAATATAAGACCCCCTTAAACAAGCCGTTCGTAAATTGACGTCCGCCTCATTTTCACGCAACGTTTAAACAGGATTCGAGGTTAAGCAAAGAGAACTTCAATAGAATTGAAAAATAATGACCCTGCGGTAGCAGGGACTAAAAGGTAGATTTTCATGATTAAAATTAAAATGTATAAACACAAAATATATAATTATGTTATAAAAATGATGATATAGAAAATTGCGCCACTGAGCCCCTAGAAAAACATCTGATAATTTTATTAATAAAATATTTAATTTTCCCGGTATAAATTCAAATTTTTTTAAAGTTTAGCTAGTTCAATATTTTGCGCCTGGCTCGTCCAAACCTGCTTTAATTAATTTTTTACACGCCCTCGCAGAGGTCTTAAAGTTTTTTTTTTGCAAAAGGACTAGGATTTCAATAGAAATGCCAATTTTGTCTTTTAAGCCCTAAGTAAAGTAGGTGAATCGCTGGTCCGATTTCAGCCATTAACGAACTCGTCCGAGCTATTGAGATAAAGCTCTAAATACCGGATATCGTCACCCTCACATTAAAATTGCTCCAGTTATCGTGCTAATATATATACATATATATAAACTTGGTACATTACAATAGGTAGATTTTTGAAGAAAAGAAATCTACCTAATACAGGTTTGATGGTATGGAGAAGCCTTAAATGTAAATTTACGTTTGAAGATTAGTATAGCCGTAAACGTTTTAGGTCCTTCGGAGATGAAAGACGGTGCCTAGTTTCCGGGGGTGTAAGGAGTCCGGCCGTTGTGTCGCCCATAAGTCATCCTTAATCAGGCTCGCATTATCAACGCCTTCCTCATTTCCTCAAAGCGAAACGCGAGCGTCACGTACCGACGATGTGTATTATCATCCAAGTCCAATGCATACAAACAGCTCGATTACCAAAACGTATGTCCACTAAATCTTACACCTGTCAACTCGCTGAAAAGAAAATTTAAAATTTTTAAAATTTAAAAACCCTTAACGAAAAAAGTTATGAAGAACTTTTTGAAAACTTTCTGGCTTACATTAAACAGAATAACTAACTTTCATCAAAATCTTGAAGTTTAGAGAAAAAATTAGGCTTAGGAATAATTAAACGTAAATAATTGAGTGGATATTTACTTGTAAGGGATTAGCAAGTGAATGGGAGTTGGGGTCAATTTCGAGAGGAGGGAGTTGTCAGCGGGTTGATGAGTGTTGTAACCGGGAATGGGTTTCTACTCGAGTTTGGTGTGAATCTTGTAAATTACGGATTCATTGCAGTTGTCGTGAGCTGTTTCCTCTCCCTTTTTGTTGAATGGGGGGGCGGATGGATCCGAGTTCGACAAGGGCTTCTTACCGTCTCTCTTGAAATCCTCAAGCTTGATTGAGTCTTCTAGTCAACTAATTAAGGAGCGCGGGTTTCCTCCCAAACCAACAAAAATAATCCAAACTTTATCCATCCAGCCTAAAGAAACCCTTTCTCCACTAATCTGGAGCTTCTCTTAGATTTTATATAACCTTTTAGACTGTACCGAAAATAAAACATTTTCAGACATTAAAACGACAAAATATTGATCCTAAATTATCAGTCAACTAATGGAGTAAAAACGTCATTTTAAATCAAAAATAGCAATGGGTAAAAATGATAGTTTATTGACTCAAAACGAAAAAATAGGCAAAAATTCGGGTGAAAAACATTTCAAAAAAGTGTGAAAAGGTGCAAATCGGTTGTCTAAAATTTTCAGGTAGAAAAATGGACCGTCTGCCGGAGGGATGCAATGTGAAAAACGTATTTTTCACCCTACACTACTATACAGAAAAAAAAAATTACGGCAAAAATTAAAAGAACTAGTTTGAAGAGCTTACAACGAAACTTCCTTAAAGAGAAGTAAAAATATAGGAGGGGGAAGTATAAAGGAGGGGAAGTATAAAGAAGGGGAAGTATAAAGGAGGGAAGTACAACGGATGGGGAAGTATAAAGGAGGGGAAGTATAACGGAGGGGGAAGTATTAAGGAGGGGAAGTACAACGGATTGGGAATAAAAGGAAGGGGTATTTATATAACGGTATAACGGAGGGGAATTTTTTTTTTTTTTTTTTCAAAAAATATTCTAAGTTTTTTTTTTTAATTTTTCAAAGTATCAAGGTAGAAATAATGGGATTTTTGCGCAAGGGAGGTCCCTCTATTAGCGGGTGAAAGTATAAAATTTCTCCCTACTAAAATAATAATTAATTTTCGTAAGAAATTCCCAATATTCCGTAAAGAATCCCAAAATTCGTAAAAAGGAGGAATTGGTGAAAATTTGGTCAAAATCGGACCAACGGTTTTGGGCCGCAGCGCAGATTATTTTAAGCTCCTCAGCCATTTTTTTCGAAATTCGAAAATTTCTATCGTGAATTTTTTCACCTATTTAGGAAGATTGGGAAAAAATTTGGTGAAAATTGCGGCCGAGATGTGTTCTCGAAAAAATACTACGGCCGGCCGGAACCACTGACATAGTCGATAATGGTATAGATACGTAATCAATTTGACCCTACGTGGTTTGGAAGAACCTTCCCCAAAATCCTGACAAGCGAGGGTAAAACAATAGCTTCTTCTGGAGAAAAACTTCTAGGTAGGTAAATTATCTGTAATTAATTTTCCTCTACGCTGCAATACCCTCTTCCAAAAGCCGGACATCCAATAACTTTTTTTTTTAGAAAGTTAATAAGTCTAAAATTTTTTCAAGTACTTTTCACTTTTTTCAATAATTCCCCATTTGTAGCCAAATATTGAAATCTGGCACCACATAAAATGAAAAAGTCGGGTCAAAAAATAAATCAAGGATCCCGGAAATCATATAAACTTCGCCTTTGGATAACGACTAATACAATTGGATTAGCAAAAGCGGAGAAGAATAAATTCGCATCAACAAATTTTCAGAGCCGTTTGATATCCCAGCGAGGCGTCCTTTATCACAATTAAGAGAAGGCCCCTTTCGAACCGGATGAGAAATCTATTCTCTAATCAACGATAGGTACCGGAATTAATTTTAATTATGTTTAGGGCTCGAGGATATACCCCTTCGGACCCGCAAAGCAGAAGATACAGCACCCGACGGGCTCTTCCATACCTGACAACTTTCTGATTTACATTCACAACTTTCCAAGACAATTTAACTTCTCTGGACATTGGAAATTGGCCAATATTTAAATTAAACAATTTACAAAAATATGAAGTATAATTTCTTTCTGTTTAGCCCAGTTCTTTTCGCAATTGTCTCCGCAATTGTTTTGTTCTCATTTACTTTGTTGATTTTGCGTCTCTCGATTCCATTCTTTTTTAATTTAATTATTCAGGATTAAAAATAGAAATCCGAGGATGAAGATTACGTTTCATTTAATAAACTGAAGAATTTTCGGGTTCGGCTTTTTTTCCCCAAAAGGCTTTCCATCACAAACGTTACACTTATGAAGATTAAAATTTGTTGATTGTTCTTTCACCCTAAAGCACTGGATAAAAAAGGATAAATAAAAAACATCACTTTTTGATTAAAATGAAATTAAACTTTTAAAAGAAAATTGCGGTGAATGACCACATTGAAGGGGAAGAGAAAAAAGTCGATATTTACACACAAAGCGCAGTAAGTAATTTTCCATTCGATAAAGGGCTCGACGAGGCATTCATAAAGGACTCTGAATCCCATGATTGAGTTCCGAATGAAAATACTTGTATAAATCCCTTTTGCGCCTCTCGAGAGTATCAACGTTCCCTCAAGATTTGGAGGAGAGGGCGGTGAAAGAGGTTAAAGAGGGAATAATTTAATGTTCCATTGAGCTGAGGAAGGTCTTAAGATTACCGGATGGATCAATTTTCTTTTCCGAGCCAAACGGGGAAAACGAGAGAAAAGAGATTAAACGAAATCCCCCCTCCTGAATACCGTCGAAAAAAAAGGAACCGCTTACTCGACCAATGAAAATATCAACCCAAGCGTGTGATGTGATATTTTTTTCCGGTAATTAACTTGAACCTTTTTTTTTTATTTTTTTGAGTTTTCATTGCCTTTTTATAAATGTCGACACAATTTTTTAGTTCAAAAAAGAAAGTGCAATAAACGCAAAGTTGGGCAAACGTAAGTTTTGCCAATTGAGAGGGGTGAGACAGAGCGTTGGAAAGAGGGGAGAAAAATATGATTTAAATGTTCTTCAACCGCTTCGTCTCACCCCTCTCAAATGGCAAAACTTACGCCCGGGTGGGCGTAATGTCGCGTTTTTCTACGGCATTTTTAACTTCCTTAAAGAAGTTATTGTGATACCCTCCAAGTCAGGTTTTCGGGAAAGGGTTTTCCAGACCCCGGAGCGTCAAATCAAATACTGATCTATTGACGAGGGCGATTTTTGAATTTCGAAAAAATGGCGGAGATATGTCTGTTTGAAATTTTAAAAAATTCGCTGCGGCCGAACCGTTGGTCTGATTTTCACCAAATTTTCACCAAAGACTCCTTATATTTTTTACGAATTTTTGGTGTAAAAAAATTGCTACTTTTTAATTATTACTTTTTTTTGTAGGAGAAATTTCATACTTCTACCCATTACGAGAGGCACATCCGTAGGACAAAGAGCCCATTATTTCTACCTTGTCACTTAAAAAAAAATTTTCGAAAAAAAGAACTGGAACGAAAAAAACCCGGAAAATTTTTAGAAAAAAAGCTCGCAAAATTTTTCGGAAAAAAAAACTCGGAAAATTTTTTGACAAAATAAAAAAAAAAAAACTCCGAAAACTTTTCAAAAAAAACTTCCCCTCTCTGTTATACTTCCCCTTCCTTATAGTTCCCCTCCCTCATACTTTCCCTCTCTTCGTTATACTTTCGTTTCCTTTTACTTCCCCCTCCTAAATACTTCCCCCTCCTATATTGTTACTTCTCTTTAAAGAAGTTATCAGTATCAGTAATTATTTATTGCTAAGAGGGTCGCAAAGTTCTGCATAATTCTATCAATTCCTCATTTTTTTGGATTCAGAAATCGATAATTTTTAATATTTTGTTTTTAAAAAAAGGAGGTCCCAAAGGAATAAAAGGATGGTATTTCGATGAGGTTGGAATAAAAGAAGTAAATGGTCACCTAATACTCCACCCCATTGCACATTCTGAATCCTCACTCTTTTATAGAAATCGACCGCTTTAGAAATTTTTCTTATTTTCCCCTCTTTTGAGTTCTTTTTTCTTCTTCTTCGAGATGTGTCAAAGAAAAATAAATACTTAAAAATGTTTTTCTCTTGAGGTTTAGAAGAGAAAAAAGGATCGAGTTTTGAACATTGTCAGAAGAGACATTAGATGACAATGGAATAGTAAACTTGAGTTTCCCCGCTATCGCTGTTTCCCTCGGTTTCCCTTTGTCGTAAGGGCTTATCTCGGGGGTCGTTTGAAGGACTTCCTTCATCGACGGATCATCGAAACTCATCAGGAATTCGCCCTCCCCTCTCGAAAAGTTGGCGTGTTAAGACTATCGGATATTAATTTGTCCTTATTAAATTTTGATAATGGCGTGCGAAAGTGACAACGTTGACACTAACTAACCTACAAATCTTGTATCTCATATTGCCTCCTCGGATCCTGGACATGGTCGCCGGTGATTTGTCTCCTCTCACGTCACTATATTTAATTAAGCCCCGAACTCCCTTCGGTGACTAATGAAGCCTCGAGGGCTCCCCTTTTATGCCCGCAACTTGACTTTAATACGTGTGCGAAGGACAAACGACTAGAGAGCAAAAAATTCACACGTTTTCAGTTTGTTTAGGTGGCAACATTATAAAACTATATTTTTTTTGAACAATTTAATTTTAAGACGCAAAATTAATAAGTTTTCTTCTAATTTTTCGTCGGTTTTATGAGTTTAAGGGTGGCTTGAAGCCTCCGGCCGAGGGTTTGCGATCGAACTTCCGCCGTCGGTAGTTCATCTTCTTCAGGAATTTCACTCGCGCAATTTTTACTCGTTCCGGCGTCCAAATCGTCTTTTGAAGCGAACGTTTTTCCTATGCTAGACCACATACGGAACGTCCTTTTAAATAATTTTTTTTAGTTTCTGAACGTTCTTTTTTTTAATTTACCCATTAGTTACTCTATTGAGGACTTGCCTCAAAAGGCCTTTCTGCGGTTCTGGAGTGTCTGTCTCACACTCTTCGGCCGGTTCTCCCTAAAATTATTTTAAATAAAATTTAATTTATTTAGAATATAAACCTCTCCAGTTTTCGGCTTTCGTTTTATCGTGTTGACGACGTTCTTCAAGCTCATGCCTCTCGAAAGCGTAAAACGTTTTTTAGGTTCGGACGGAGGTAAGGCTTCCGTCAGTCCCTCTTCGTTCGATAACGGTACGTTTGAAAACTAAAAGAGAAAATTAAATTTCAGCCATTTTTTATAAATCACCTCTTCGGATTCTTCGTTTTTTGGCATATCATTTTTTACTCCATCTCCCACAACGTAAAACTCCCCGTCGCTCACCGGTTCTTCCTCACCAGGCAAAACAGTCGTCGCTATATCACACTCCATATTTTTTCTCAAATAAGAAAATTCAATACTGAAGAAAACTAAAAATAAAATGAAAAATGAGAAAAAACTTACCTACCAATTCAATCTAAATAATTGGACATGAGACAAATTTTTTTTACTATTTGACAAAACAACTGAAGTTAAATCAGCTGAAATTTTTGATTAAAAAGAATCAAATGGCCAATAAAAACTTTTTTCCCCAAGTGCCACCCTCTGTACAGGCAAAAATCCATAATGAAATAAATTTATTAAGTTATACAAAAATGATTAATTTTTAGACTTTCTAGTCATGGCTTCTATGAAAGAATCCCATTTTTGATGAATTGATCTTTTTTGGAGTGGCGCCGAATCATCAATGGTCTCCCTCGCGCTTTTTTTCGGGGCACGACTCTTGTGTGGCAAAGTAAAATACTTTTTACTACAAAAATCATCATTTTTGGTTTTCTTCCCTTCTTTAATCGAACGCAAAATTCCGAAAAGCTTTTTCTCGTTGAAATCACCTTTTTCATTTTGACTTTTCTTAAAATAGTTCCGAAAGAGGCCTTTCTGCCTTTTCTTCAATTCGGAAAATTCTTCATTTTCTTCAGACTTTTCGTCTTGGCTTTTGACAAACGAATTTTTAACACTGATCGACTTTTTTATTTTCATTATTTCTTTGCTGAATAAAGAAACTGATTTTTCCATATTCAATTCATGAACGGTGCTGATATTTTCGGAAAACTTTTCGTTTTTTAATGTCTCCTCGTACGAATCGTCGATTGTTCGATCAAAATGAGACATCACAAAACTATTCTCGGCTTCATTTTCATTAGGGATGACGGTTTCATTTTTTGTTTCATCGCAACTTTCATTTCTTTCGATGGTATAGGTCATATCTAAAACCGTTTCTTCAGTCTCCGAGTCTTCCTCAATCGCATCTAAAGGTTTCCTTTCAATTATTTTCGGCTCATATTTAGATTCGTCGAATGCTTGACATGTAAACTCCATTTCAGAAGCATCGAACACAACAGTGTCATTTTCGTCATTTTCAAACGAAGACAAATCGATAGAACGGATATTCAAACAACTTTGAAAAACTTCGTTAGTTTCATCCATTTTTTATTTAAGTCACATGTGAATAAAACACAAAATTAAGTAACAAAGTTTAATAATTAAAATTTTTACAGTTTGGCCTTCTAAAAAATGATGGCAAATAAATACCAAAAAAAGGACAAATTATTTACAATTTTAAATTTTTTTACAATATCACAAGTAGGTACCAACAATAATTTTTAAGATCACAAACTTTGCCTTTTTGAGATTTTCGTCCTTATATACAAATATATTTGATTTTTTTTTTAAATTTTTGGTCCCGACAAATCACAAATTTTGATATTGCACAAAATGGGGAAATTCTTAATGAAAAAGAAAAATTAGGTAAGTCACAAAATTTAAAAAAAAGTTTCACATTCCCGATTCTGCGATGCCTTCGTCATCTGAAAAAAAGAAAAATTTTATCACTCATGATGAAAAGACAGGAAAGAAAGCTTTTGAGGTTTGTGCTCTTTTGATTTCAAGAAGCAAATTAAGTTTTAAGCATGAAATGCCTCAGTGATCGATGATGACTGATAAATAATATTTCCACCACCAAAGCAAAGAAAAGCCCAAAAACTATTAGTTTATCATGGGCAGCAACATAGTCCAGGCAAAAAGCTGAGGAAAAAGCCTCAAAATCTAGGGATTGGCGATATATCGATATATTTGTGCCGATATATCGATCCTTTAATATACAGGAGGTTCCGATATATGTATCATTTGATATATGAACGCGAATTTTAAAAGAAGTCGCTTGCGGCATTTTTGAACTAAAATCGCCTTTTTTAAAGCATTTTTTACCTAAAATTGCCTATTTTAAAGCATTTTTTTACAGTTTTTGTCTAAGAACAACGGATTTAAGGCACTTTTGACCAAAAATTGCCTTTTTTTAGGCATTTTTCAGTGTTGTCCAAGAAACAACGGATTTAAGGCACCTTTGACCAAAAGTTGCCTTTTTTTAGGCATTTTTATAAGAAACAACGGATTTAAGGCACTTTTGACCTAAAATCGCCTTTTTTAAGGCATTTTTGACCAAAAATTGCCTT
Source organism: Orius insidiosus (assembly GCA_014119065.1). Classification (NCBI taxonomy): domain Eukaryota; kingdom Metazoa; phylum Arthropoda; class Insecta; order Hemiptera; family Anthocoridae; genus Orius; species Orius insidiosus. Next base: position 11,909 of record JACGAQ010000779.1, read on the forward strand.
TTTTAAGGCATTTTAGAATTTAGAATAAGGATGAAAAACGAGATATCCCAATACAACGGTCTAGGTACCGACATACCATTCACGAGAAAGAGATCGGTAACGCTCTGGATGACTTTGATGACAATAAAACGCCAGGAATCGATGGAATAAACCGCAGCATTTTACAGGCAGTCTTCGAATGTTTCCCTCGCACCTTCACAGCAATGTATAATAAATGCTTGGAGTCCGGACAGTTTCCACGCAAGTGGAAAGTTTCTAAGATCATTCTTCTAATAAAACCTGGGAAGGAACATTCTACAGAAATATCCAAGTACCGACCGATAAGTTTGCTACCCTTAAATGGAAAGCTGTTGGAGAAACTAATGACTGGAGGCTTCATCACAGGACCAAAAAGATTATGTCACCCAAACAATACGGATTTACTCCGCAGCGTAGCACTACTGATGAGCTCGTATACATTCAGCGTAAAGTTGAAGAAAACTTATTGATAAGTAAAAAGCAGACATTATTGATCTCCTTAGACGTCGCTGGGGCCTTTGACTCTGCGTGCTGGGACTCTATTTTGATGCAACTAGTCAGGACCGAGTGTCCAACAAATTTGTTTAATTTGGTGAAAAGCTACTTCGAGGATAGGGAAGCAAAGTTTTTCACAAACAATAAAAAGTTCACTAGAATAATGGAGAAAGGATGCCCCCAGGGATCGTGCTGCGGACCATACTTCTGGAATCTCATGTATGATACACTGCTGACAATCAACTGGCCTGAAAATGTTGAAGCACTAGCATTTGCTGACGATTTGATCTTACTTGTTGACGCAGGGACAGAGGAGGAATTGGAGTCCCTAGGAAATGCAGCTATGAGGCTTGTGGAGGACTGGTCAACTGCTCATTCGGTTCATTTCAACCCGGCCAAATCACAAGTACTGCATGTCACGCGCAAATATAAAATTCGTCCAGTTGAAGTCACTCTCAGCGGGGAGAAAATACAACAAGTGGATGAAATTAAAGTTCTTGGAATGTGGTTTGACAAGCGAATGTCCTGGAAACCGCACATTCGACATGTTTGCGAAAAAGCGACCCAGCTAATACACCAATTGGCCCGCTCTGCAAAAGTTTATTGGGGCATTGGTCAGGATGCGCTAGAGATCATTTATAAAGGAGCTATAGTTCCCATATTGACTTACGCAGCCCCTGCATGGTCAAAGGCGCTGAACGTGAAGGATAATGTTGCTAAACTAAGACGAGTGCAACGCCAGGTGGCAATTAAGATGATAAAGGCGTACAGAACTATATCGTACGAAGCAAGCATGGTTCTAGCAGACTTGATACCAATTGATTACAAAATTAAGGAAATTGCAGAGTTATATACTGTTTGCCATCCTAGTGTCCTTGAGCTCCCTGAGTACATTGTGGAGAGTCCGGAAAGAATGGCGGATTGGCCACACCCTGCAGAATATCCATATCTTCATGAAATATCGGAGGACCCATCGCGTCTGCAAATTTACACCGACGGGAGCAAAATCGGCGCTAGCAATGTTGGTTGTGCTTTTGTGGCATTAGAAGATGACCGTGAGTTACACCACGAGCTGTTTCGACTTGCAGACTGGTGCAGCAACAATCAGGCCGAGATGTGGGCACTCTTAAACGCTGTTAATTGGGCCAAGGAGAAGATAAGCAATGGATCCAGAAGAATTGACATAAAGACTGATAGCGAGGTATGCCTTAATATGATCAAGAACCCGACTTCCCGCAATAAAGAAGCTATGAAGATTAAAAAAGTCCTCAGAGATATTGAAGACTCTTCAGAAGCGTTGGTCATGCTGCACTGGGTCAAGGCTCATAATGGCAATTATGGAAACGAGTTGGTCGACGGCTACGCGAAGCAAGCAGCTCTTGCAGAGGATTTGGCGGTTTCTTTCACCCAGGTTCCACAATCATACGTTAAACGACAGATCCGTGATTTAACGATGATGAGATGGGGACAAGAATGGCAGGAGTCTACAAAAGGACTGGCCACAAAAAGATTCTTTCCGACAGTTGAGTCTAGAAAGAAGATGGATGCGACTATGACGCCCAGACTGACTATGGCACTCTCGGAGCACGGGGAATGTAAGGCTTATCTGTCGAGATTTTGCATCATAAGCGATGGCATATGTGAATGTGGTGTAGAGCTGCAAACTTGGGAACACCTTATTATTAAATGCGACCTTTTGACCCATCAGCGAGCACCGTTGCTGCAGGAAGTTGTTTTGCAGGGTGATGCGTGGCCGCCAAGCGACTTTCACCTCCTTGTGACAAAATACCAAAGAAAATTCCAAACGTTCCTAGAAAAAATTAAGTTACCTCTTTCGAATCTGTGATATTAAATTTAGTGAAGTGGTTGACACAAATGTTTACTTATTTATTTAATTAATTTATGAAAGAAAATTTATTAAAAAAAAGAACAAATCGTATTATATTTACATATATAAAAATAATAAAATGAATATTGTGACAATTCCGCAGTCTTTAAAGGGAGCGGATGTATCTTAAAGATAAATAAACGACCCTTCCTCAGGGTTACTGAGGGGGGAAAAAAAAAAAAAAAAAAAAAAAAAAGGCATTTTTGACCAAAATTGCCTTTTTAAGGCATTTTTATCAGTTTTGTCCAAGAAACAACGGATTTAAGGCACCTTTGACCAAAGTTGCCTTTTTTAGGCATTTTATAAGAACAACGGATTTAAGGCATTTTTGACCAAAAATTGCCTATTTTGAGGCGTTTTTTACAGTTTTTGTCTAAGAACAACGGATTTAAGGCATTTTTGACCTAAAATCGCCTTTTTTAAGGCATTTTTGACCAAAAATTGCCTTTTTTTAGGCATTTTATCAGTTTTGTCCAAGAAAAACGGATTTAAGGCACCTTTGACGAAAAGTTGCCCTTTTTTTAGGCATTTTTATAAGACACAACGGATTTAAGGCACTTTTGACCAAAAATCGCTTTTTTTTTTTTTAAGGAATTTTTAACAGTATTTGTCTAAGAAACAACGGATTTAAGGCATTTTGACCAAAAATTGCTTTTTTTAAAGGCATTTTTCACAGTTTTTGTGTAAGAAACAACCGTTTAACTCAATTTTCTGGTGTTTTTTTACCGTATTCTGGTCAAGAATAATTTTTATGGAATTTTTCACCTAAAAACACCCATTTTACCGGATTTTGGTATTTTTCCTCGATATTTTCATCAAGGCTCAAGAGAACTTCTACATTTTTTCGTTTTTTTGGGCAAAAATCGTCGGAATTATTAGCGTTTGCATATTATATGGCATATTTTATCAATTTTTAGCGCATTTAAGTCCAATATGATGCCTTAAAAAGGTTGATTCGAAGCCGTGAGAGACAATGTCTTTATTTTCATAATTATTTTTCTTATTTCTAGAGTTACTGTGATTATTAAGCATGCAATTTATTACCGTCACCGGTGCTTCTCCTTTTGTGAAAGTCTGGAGAGTCCAGACTGTCGTCGTCATTGTTGTTGTTTTTACCTAAAACCCAACCAACACCAAGCTCAGTCACCAAAAGCATATTTATAAAACAAAAAGCGTGTGAAAGCTATATTGAGAATGAAAAGTGCGGAAAAGCTATTTACCTTCGAAGCCTGGATTATGGTGTATTTCTCGGGGTGGAGCTGGTTGTCTTCGCCTTGCAGAACGGCTAGTACGCATTGATGAATGCAGATGTACTGCTGTTCGGTTTGAACCACCAAACTCTTTCTTTTCTCATTTGCCAGACGATTCCGAATATGTCGACTGTATCAGCTCCATGGTTGAGCGACTGCAGAATACGGTCAAGAGCGATAAAAGTGCCCGAGCGGCCGACGCCAGCGCTACAATGGACGACAATCGGGCGCTGGTCAGGTCCAGCTCTCACGGAAAGCTCGAACAAAACGACTAGAGTCGTCGATGGGCTCGGAACGCCAAAATCCGGCCACGTCGTAAAATGGAAATGTCTTATTACTCGCTGCTGTCATTTCTGGCCATTATAAACTCGGTGACGCTCCAATCAGGGTAGTGGCTATCATTTAATATCGTGACAGAAATATCACCATAGTAAACTGGCATCGTATCATAAGGCCAATAATGATCGCACTTTTCTCGACCTGCAAAATTATAAGTAATAAAATACAGTATTTCAAGAAAACAAACCTTTTTCAATGCAACGAGTCAACATAACAATGGCCCGAGAATTGCTTTCCCCACATCCTCCAAAAATCATCTCTAGTAGATGCAAAGGCCCTTGAGTAACAATGAATTCTCTTGGAGAGTGAAAACCCTAAAACAATGTCTTAAAAGAAAAGAACAAATTTCAACTTACTGGGACATAATTTGCGTTGATGTAATCAGATCCTTCTTCATCATCCACAGGCTGTAGTTTAAACCGCGAATGGTCATACGGTAAAATATTTGTAAATCTGTTTTTAGGTCTGTTGCACGAAAGATCAGCAAACGTACACGGTTGCTCTCTTCCCACATGTTTCAACTCTTCAAACTCTTCGGAGAACCTAAAGTCCGAATCCGCAGACATCGTCTTATAATGTTCGGCGAACTTCTCCAGCCTAATCGGCCTACTGAAATTTTTCATCATTATAAATACTTCAACATTTCGAACTTTAACATAAGTTAGAAAAAACAGACTAATTAAAAATATGATAAAGAATAATGTCGCTCCTCATAGTTGGAAACCAACTAATTAAAATTTTATCTCTTTATAGATAATTTAATTGCACAGTTGGCAAAAATAGAAAAAAAATTACCTTGTATCGAGAAAACTGCCAGGCATACTTAGATTATCGCTGGGTCGACTCTCCGATTGTCTCCTTCCAATCATACGGTTTTCTTAATATCAAAATTGTAAAAAAAGCCAATAAAAGTATCACACTTGGGATAGTAATTCCCAAAATAAAAGGTGTTGTATTTCGATCTAAAAATAAACAATAACAAAAGCTATCAAAAAACAGAAAATATACCTGTTTGAATTGAGAATGAGTAATGTGTGTCGGTAAATTTTTCAGGTGCGGTAAAAGCTCTGATTTTAACTCTGTACGTGGTGCCACCTTTGAGTGGGCCGTTGCAGTAGGTGTTTGATTTTGATTCGCAGTCTTCAGTCCCAATTGTAAAATCGACGACGGTTGAATTTTTAAATGGAAAATATGGTTCGATAACTTGATACGGAGGCCAAACGCTGTACGCTTGAACATCTTTCCATCCAGGCATTTCAATTCCAGAAGCATTTTTAGTATCATCTTCAGCAACAATAATAGTATACGAGATTACAGGGCCGTTTGATTCGGAAAAGTAATTTTTCCTAAATCGTATCTGTATTGTGGTGGACGTCCTGCAGACTTCAGTCGGGACAACCTGAGGGCTCGGCTTCGGAGGTGCCAAAATCGGCATCGTTTGCTTCCAAATCGCTTCTCGCCCATAACCGACACGAGTTTCTCCCTGAATATGAAACGTATACGTCTTCCCAGGCATCAAATTTCTTATCGTCCCTTCAGTCTCCCAAGCTTGAAAATCCTTCCTTTGCCTATAAACAGAATTCTATCCAAAAAATTTAAAATATAACATTCATTTATTCACATTACCTCCAATCCATAAGTTATCGTAAATTTACGTATAATTCCATTTTGCTCCGAGGCAGGAAGGACCCACATAAAATGAATTTCGCTCGGTTGAATATCTTTTGGATGAAAATCAGCAACCTAAACCAAATTTATTATCTATATTCAATTTTTGAAATTAAATACCATTCCAGGTATGCTTTCATGGGTGGTGAAAACAGCGGAAATTGGAAGTGAACGCCTTAAAATTGAAGCTTCCATTCCAGATCTGACGACCACAGTAAAAGTGTAGTTTCGATGAGGTTTTAAATCGGTAACAGTAAAAGTTTTTTCTTGAGTTAAATTTTGAATAAGGACTTCTTCAGTATTTAGATATTGGACCTAAAAAAAAGATTAGGTAGGCACTGGTACAACTGGGTAATACCTCAAAAGCGTTGAATTCTCCTCTAGGCTTGTCCCACTCAAGCGTAACCGTTGTCCCCGTAATATTCGTCGCATTTAATTGTGTTATTGGTTCAGGATCTAAAAAAGAAAAAAGAAAAAGTCAGGATTTTTAGTTTTCAGAGAACTAAAGTGTCGCCATAAGTACGGTGTCCAGACTTTTATCTTTCTCTGATTCTCAATAAACGATGCAAAATTAACAAGAAATCTACCTAACAAGGTCAAAAAACAAAACGAAAACAAATCATAAACCGTTTGAAACCTCATTATCTGCATGAGGTTTCACTCCTCCATTCGATAAGCGACCTCAGGATGGCCAACCCGTCATAATGACCAGCATAACATTTTCCTCCGCTCACGCTCACGATCTAGACGTTTTTAAAAGTTTTTTTTTTTTTTTCTGTTTCTATTATTATTCCCCTTTTCTACTCTCTGGTGAGAAAAAAAACCCACAAAAAATATATTAAAAAATAATAACATACATAAACGATCTTGACGATGAAGAGGTTGACTAAGAACATGATCAGCAACTGTCCAAACAGTTATGTTGTACAGTTTTCCAGGGGTAAGATCATCAAAAGTGACCTTCCATTCTGTATCATTGGCATCTTTTTCGCGTATAAGAGCTGCTCCTGATCCAGACAGCGAAAAACGGTATTTATCAAAATGAGATGAAGATTGCGGCGTAGGTGTATATCTCAACGTCACCGTATCCGTGGCCAAATGATTGTTGACAACAAGAACCTCAGATAAAATCAAAGGCACTAAAAAAAGAAGATATCATCCAAATTTTAAAATAAATTACTTGTTCTTGCAGTTAAAGTTGTTATATCACTATGAAGGTTGTAAGAAACAGTATGGATGTCAAACTGATATTTTATTCCAGGCATCAAATCTTCAACCAGTGCCACGAACAGTTCCTCCTTCAGAGCCAAAACCAGTCATATTTCGTGTCCTAGAATTCATTTTTTTTTTCTTCTTTTTTTAAAAAAATAATTCATACTTTGGTTTAGGGTCAACATCACTGTCATCAATGGATACCCAATTTATGATGTAATATTCAATTTTTCCTTCAGGTCTTGGAAATTCAAGTGTCACATTAGTTGAATCGACCAAAGGTGCTATAGCTGTCACAGGATTTGGGCCTAAAATACAATTTTAAATTTTTTGTTTATTTTGTACTGTAGATACTTACGGACGGTATGGTGAAGAACTAAAGGATTCGCAGATTCAACACCAAAGCTGACAGTGTTGACTTGAATTGTATATTTTTCTCCAGGTGTTAAATCCGCTACTTCGGCTTCAGTGTGCCTCACAGTTGGCAATTTGATCCATTTTGGATCATCCTCAGTTCGGTAACGGATAGAAAAATCAGAAAATAAAGAGTCCACGGTTCAACCCAACGAACGACGACTGAATTACTTGTGACGTTCTCCATTGTAAGATTCGTCGGCGGTTTTGGGTCTAAAATTAACATTTAACAAAAAAAGCTACTTTTAAAACTTCATCAACTTACAGACTGCTTGGAAATAATCATGAGGCTCGCTGTACAATCCATGGCTTATAGCAAAAACCTTTATTTCGTAACCAGCTCCAGGGTATAGATTTGATATTAATAAATGTGGTTCAGTGGTAAAAGAATGTTTAGGTAAAATATCTGAAATAATAAATAATGTTAGGACATAATTACATTCAGCTTTACTTTAAAAAAAAAAATTGTGTTAAAAATAGCAATTTAAAGCAATTAGAAACTGTTGAAATGTTTTAACTATTACTGTATACAGGGTGTCCCAACTAGAGTGGTCCAGCAACTTTATGGCAGAGCATTTAGTCCCAGAAAAAGTAATAGTTTGAAGAGCTTCCAACGAAAACTTCCTTATAGAGAAGTAAAAATATAGGAGGGGGAAGTATAAAGGAGGGGAAGTATATAGGAGGGGGAAGTATAACAGAGGAGGCAGTATAAATGAGGGGAAGTATAAATGACGGGAAGTATAACGGAAGAGGAAGTATAAGGGAGTGGAAGTAAAAACGAGGGGGAAGTATAAACTAGGGGAGGAAAACGGAGGGGAAATATAAGGAAGGAGGGGGGGTATAACAGAGAGGGAAGTATAACAGGAGGAAGTATATCAGAGGAGGAAGTATAAAAGAGCGGAAGGTTTTTTTTTTCCGAAAATTTTTCTAAGTAGGTATCAAGGTAGAAATAATGGGATTTCTGCCCAAGTGAGGTCCCTCTCGTAGTGGGTGGAAGTATGAAATTTCTCCCTACAAAAATGATAATTAAAAATGGTAGGTAATTTTTTACAACAAAAATTTGTAAAAAATATAAGGAGTAATTGGTGAAAATTTGGTGAAAATCAGACCAACGGTTTGGCCGCAGTGAATTTTTTAAAACTTCAAACAGACATATCTCCGCCATTTTTTCGAAATTCAAAAATCGCCCGCGTTAGTTTCTTGCTCACCGACTAAAGAAAATTTGGTGAAAATCGGTTGAAAATTGTGGCCAAATCTAAGAGTGTTCTGGAATAAAATGCTACGGACGGACGGCCGGCTGGCACCACAGACAAAGTTGAGATCGGTAAAGATCAATATTCGATTTGACACTCCGGGGTCTAGAAGACCCACCCCCAAAAACCCGACGTTGAGGGTATAACTTCTTTAAGGAAGATAAAAAGTTAAATTTAAACCCCCTTTATTTTTTGCCAAAGAATTTATTGCAATTAACGAATTTTGATTTTGGTGTACAGGGTGTCCCAGAACGACACAAACTTCGTTATTTTGAATGAGGGACCTCTAATTTTATTTCAGATTCGTAATCTACGCAAAACTTCAAGTTGATTTGACTATTCATATGACGATTTTTGATAACTTAAAAAAATGTCAAAAAGTGGATTTTAAACCAAAAACCACTTTTTTTTGGGATTTTTCTGGGACTAAATGGCATTTTCTGGGACTAAATGCTTTGCCGAAAATTGCTGGTCGACAATAGTTGGGACACCCTGTATATTGTGAGACAGCAACTCGAGGCCAGTTATGGACCACCCTGTATATTAATAATTAATCAAATTAGCTATATATTTGAAGTATACAACTGTTGTTTTACAATTAATTATTTTATAAATACCTGAATCGTTCCTGTGATAAATAACTTCGTATTTTTCTTGTCTGGAGTTAACATCGGATTTCCAGGATATATTTAGACCGTATTCAATCGGTTTGAGATCCTCTATAACTGGGGCCGAAGGCTCTAAAAAATTAAATTAAAAAGCTTGTTATTTCATTCACTTTCTTGACACCCATTTCTGTGTAGCTTATCTGAAGTAAATTTTTAAGTATATCGAAGGATGGTTATTTTAAAAAAGCCCAAACCATCGACAAAAAATAATTCTACCTTATACTGATCTTGAGTGCTGGAGTTTTGAGGTTTCCAGCTTAAAACAACTACTCCATTACCACTGTTCTCGACTTTCAAATCTTCGACAGGCAAAGGTTCTACACACAAAAAAAACATTCACATAAAGCACACAATAACACTAATACAAAATCATGCTTTTTTCATACTTAAGGTGACGTTGACAGACACAGGCCAGGATCACTTTCCCAGAAACAGTTTTGACTAAAACATGATAAGTTTGGCCGGTTCAAGGCCGTCTTTGAACGTCTGCGTTGTTGGGTCACTTCTGTTTCTGGTAATAGGAGGAACTGATCCTTGTCGACGGAGATTTATTGATATTTGATACTTATCAACTCGCTGAAAAAATATAAATAATAAAACTAAACCTATAATTTATTACCTTTGGCGATTTGGAGGGTCCCAATAGACAGTAAAACTAAGAAGTCACTGTGGATTTGTCGAAGCGTAGATTTATTGGGCGTAGTGGTATTGTTCTGTACTGTGCAACTGTTGGAGTTGAAATTCATCTTCACTCATTGTTTGGACGGAAATATTATACGCTCGACCTAGAGAAAACAATCAGATTTATATAACATCTACTCTCAGAAAGCAAACTCTCAAGATGGCTAAACTCCCAAGGTCAAAGAAAGGACCAGGACAAGGGTTAACAGCAGACCTCCTCAGAGTAGAACCAAAATCCGTATTCTGGTGGGTCTGCTGATTTGACATAGCAAAAACATCTTCAAAGAATAGGAGTGATGGAGGCAACAGCCGCTTCAGGAGGAGAAGCAAACGATTTTTGGGGAAGAAAACCCAGCCCTTAGATTAGCAGTATTTGATTAGCCTCCAGATGCTAGACAGAGATCTTCTCAAAGGACGCAAGGATTTACAGCAGACCTACTCAAGCAGAGAAGAACCAAAATCTGTATTCTGGTGGGTCTGCTGATTTGACATAGCAAAAACACCTTCAAAGAATAGGAGTGACGGAGGCTACAGCCGTTTATGGATGAGGAAAAGAGTTTTTGGGAAGAAAATCCAGCCCTTTGATTACATATGATTAGCCTCCAGATGCTAGACAGAGATCTTCTCAAAGGAGGCAAGAATTTACAGCAGACCTCAAGCAGACTAGAATCAATATCTGTATTTTGGTGGTCTGCTGATTTGACATAGCAAAACATCTTCAAAGAATAGGAGTGATGGAGGCAACTGCCGTTTCTGGAGGAGAAACTTTTTGGGGAAGAAAACCCCCCTTTGATTAGCAGCATTTGATTAGCCTCCAGAGGCTAGACAGACATCTTCTCAAAGGACGCAAGGATTTACAGCAGACCTACTCAAGCAGAGAAGAACCAAAGTCTGTATTCTCGTGGGTCTGCTGATTTGACATAACAAAAACATCTTCAAAGAATAGGAGTGACGGAGGCTACAGCCGTTCTGGAGGAGAATAAAATGATTTTTTGGGAAGAAAACCCAGCCCTTTGATTAGCAGCATTTGATTAGCCTCCAGAGGCTAAAGAGCTTTTCACAATGGACGCAAGGATTAACAGCAGACCTACTCAAGCAGAGTAGAACCAAAATCCGTATTCTGGGGATCTGCTGATTTGACATAGCAAAAACATCTTCAAAGAATAGGAGTGATGGAGGCAACTGCCGTTTCTGGAGGAGGAGGAAATGAGTTTTTGGGGAAGGAAGTCCAGCCCTTTGATTGCAGCCCTTTGAGCTGCTTGAGTAGAACCAAAGTCCTCTCTGGAGGGTAATCAAAAGTCTGGGGCTTAACTCAGCTAGAAGGTTAGGTGCACAATGCCCAATTAACTTTAACCTAAGACAGTCATTAGGATGCAGCTGATAAATGGAACGCCCTCAACGAACATGGAGGTAATTCGATAACTTTTCTTCCGAAGTTGAAAGCATAACATACCAGGTACTAAAGCTTTAAATGCTGCCTGCGCAGGACCAGGTGGTTCCCCTTCTTTTTCTACATAGAGCATACTTTCTGCTGCATCAGGAGGTTCAATTTAACCTATAAAACATAAAATTTAAAAATGATTTCATATAAATTTTGAAAACTTACAATATAATGAGTGTATATTGAAGCAGGATAAGATGGCTGCCACAAGACTAATAGTGTAGTCTCATTGCGAAACCAGACAATGAATTCCCGGTGTATTAGGTTCTGAAATTTGAAATTTTTAAAATAATGAAATTATAAATAAAAAGATTACTTGTTGTGAAATTCTTGGAAGTGTAGGCGATGCTTTCTTTTTGGTCGAAGACAGAAAAGAGCTGAAGTTGGTAACTTCCGCCAGGAGTCAGTTCTTTTAATGTGAAAGGATCAGTCGAGTTAAGAATCGTTCTAGTCGAAACAGTCGGTTCGGCTAAACGATTACCTACAAATCATTAAAAAGAAGGTTCGAAATCTAAAGCTCACCTTCATTTTAAAGGAATGATAACTTCCGAGAGTCGGAGGGCTAAAATTGACTATGGCCGATCTCCCGTTTCTGACGGTCACCGTTAAATTTGACGGAGGATCCGGAGCAGTCGTTATGGACGCAGTCCATGTTAACCAATCGTGTAGAGAAGCGTTTGAATAATAAAGCCAAATTCATATTTAGTTCCAGGTAAACCTTTTGAAAATTGGATCACGTGTCCAATATCCCTGGATAAAATGGTCGTATTTGGCGCTGGTTGGCCATATGGTGGAATGTAGTCAAGTCTATACGTGCTATTGTCCTGACCAAGATTTTCAGGTATTTGTATGGCCAGCTCTGCTGATGACAACCTATAACAAATAATAATAAAGTTAATACAATATTAAAAATAAAATGATTAAAAAAAAGAGGAAGTCAGTTTCTTTTCTTTTTGTCCTTGAAAGATCAAAATGAACCTAAATTTGAAGAAAAACGTTTGAATTCAAGATAAAACAATCATTTTATAAAAATGCTTTTAAGTATTTCCAAACTTTTAGCATGCAGGCTTATCAAAATTTGACCCCATTTTCCTAAATCAGTTTTGAAGTTTGAAAATTGGATGAGTGTCTACTTATTACGGGACAAATTAGTGGTTTTTATGGGCACAAAAGTAGTTCAAACCAAATTTTGACTAAACACCCTTATTTCATTTTACCGCAAGGTATAAGCTTGATATTTTAGTATCTAGTTTTTGAAGTCTGGAGAACAGCGAAAAATCTTCAAAAAGGGTGTTACTTTCTCCAAAAACGGAGAAAAACTATCAAAATCCTGTAAAAATGGGGTTTCTTTCTCCAAAAACCGAGAAAATCTATCAAAAATCGTGTAAAAATGGGTTTTTTGACCAAAAACGGAGAAAAACTATCAAAAATCCTGTAAAAATGGTTTTTTTTTTTTTTTTCAAAAAACCGAAAAAAACTATCGAAAATCCTGTAAAAATAGGTTTTTTTCTCCAAAAACAGAGACAAACTATCAAAAATCATGTAAAAATGGGGTTCTTCTCCAAAAACCGAGAAAAACTATCAAAAATCCTGTAAAAATGGTTTTTTTTTTGTCAAAAAACCGAAAAAGACTATCAAAACCTGTAAAAATGGGTTTTTTCTCCAAAAACCGAGACACACTATCAAAATCCTCTAAAAATGTGGTTTCTTGGACCAAAAACCGAGAAAAAACCGAGAAAAACTATCGAAAATCCTGTAAAAATGGGGTTTATTTCTCCAAAAAACCGAGAAAAACTATCAAAAATCATGTAAAAGTGGGGATTCTTTGTCCAAAAAACCGAGAAAACCTATCAAAAATCCAATAAAAGTGGGGTTTCTCTGTCCAAAAACCGAGAAAACCTATCGAAAGAAAATCCTGTAAAAGTGGGGTTTCTCTGTACAAAAACCGAGAAATCTATCAAAACTCCTGTAAAAGTGTGGTTTCTCTGTTCAAAAACCGAGAAAAACAATCAAAAATCCCGTAAAAGTGGGGTTTCTCTGTCCAACAACCGAGAAAAACTATCAAAATCCTGTAAAAATGGGTTTTTTTTCTCCAAAAACCGAGACACACTATCAAAAATCCTCTAAATATGTGTTTCTTGGACCAAAAACCGAGAAAAACTATCGAAAATCCTGTAAAATGGGGTTTATTTCTCCAAAAACCGAGAAAAACTATCAAAAATCATGTAAAAGTGGGGATTCTTTGTCCAAAAACCGAGAAAACCTATCAAAAATCCAATAAAAGTGGGGTTTCTCTGTCCAAAAACCGAGAAAACCTATCGAAAGAAAATCCTGTAAAAGTGGGGTTTCTCTGTACAAAAACCGAGAAAATCTATCAAAAACTCCTGTAAAAGTGTGGTTTCTCTGTTCAAAACCGAGAAAAACAATCAAAAATCCGGTAAAAGTGGGGTTTCTCTGTCCAACAACCGAGAAAAACTATCAAAAATCCTGTAAAAATGGGTTTTTTTCTCCAAAACCGAGACACACTATCAAAAATCCTCTAAATATGTGGTTTCTTGGACCAAAAACCGAGAAAAACTATCGAAATCCTGTAAAAATGGGGTTTATTTCTCCAAAAACCGAGAAAAACTATCAAAAATCATGTAAAAGTGGGGATTCTTTGTCCAAAAACCGAGAAAACCTATCAAAAATCCAATAAAAGTGGGGTTTCTCTGTCCAAAAACCGAGAAAACCTATCGAAGAAATCCTGTAAAAGTGGGGTTTCTCTGTACAAAAACCGAGAAAATCTATCAAAACTCCTGTAAAAGTGTGGTTTCTCTGTTCAAAAACCGAAAAAACAATCAAAAATCCTGTAAAAGTGGGGTTTCTCTGTCCAAAAACCGAGAAAACCTATCAAAAGACCTGTACAAGTGGTTTTTTTTTTTGCACGAAACCCGAGAAAACCTATCAAAAATCCAATAAAAGTGGGGTTTCTCTGTCCAAAAACCGAGAAAAACTATCAAAAATCCTCTAAATAAGGGGTTTATCTCCCATAAACCGAGAAAAACTATCAAATATTCTGTAAAATGGGGTTTCTCTATCGAAAAACCGAGAAAAACTATCAAAAATCCTGTAAAAATGGGTTTTTCTCCAAAAACCGAGACACACTATCAAAAATCCTCTAAAAATGTGGTTTCTTGGACCAAAAACCGAGAAAAACTATCGAAAATCCTGTAAAAATGGGGTTTATTTCTCCAAAAACCGAGAAAAACTATCAAAAATCATGTAAAAGTGGGGATTCTTGTCCAAAAACCGAGAAAACCTATCAAAAATCCAATAAAAGTGGGGTTTCTCTGTCCAAAAACCGAGAAAACCTATCGAAAGAAAATCCTGTAAAAGTGGGGTTTCTCTGTACAAAAACCGAGAAAATCTATCAAAACTCCTGTAAAAGTGTGGTTTCTCTGTTCAAAAACCGAGAAAAACAATCAAAAATCCCGTAAAAGTGGGGTTTCTCTGTCCAACAACCGAGAAAAACTATCAAAAATCCTGTAAAATGGGTTTTTTTCTCCAAAAACCGAGACACACTATCAAAAATCCTCTAAATATGTGGTTTCTTGGACCAAAAACCGAGAAAAACTATCGAAAATCCTGTAAAAATGGGGTTTATTTCTCCAAAAACCGGAAAAACTATCAAAAAATCATGTAAAAGTGGGGATTCTTTGTCCAAAAACCGAGAAAACCTATCAAAAATCCAATAAAAGTGGGGTTTCTCTGTCCAAAAACCGAGAAAACCTATCGAAAGAAAATCCTGTAAAAGTGGGGTTTCTCTGTACAAAAACCGAGAAAATCTATCAAACTCCTGTAAAGTGTGGTTTCTCTGTTCAAAAACCGAGAAAACAATCAAGAATCCTGTAAAAGTGGGTTTCTCTGTCCAAAAACCGAGAAAACTATCAAAAGACCTGTACAAGTGGTTTTTTTTGTACGAAACCGAGAAACCTATCAAAAATCCAATAAAAGTGGGGTTTCTCTGTCCAAAAACCGAGAAAAACTATCAAAAATCCTCTAAATACGGGGTTTATCTCCCAAAACCGAGAAAAACTATCAAAATTCTGTAAAAATGGGGTTCTCTATCGAAAAACCGAAAAAACTATCAAAAATCCTGTAAAGTGGGGTTTTTGTCCGAAAATTAAGGAAAACTACCGGAAATTCTGTTAAAATATGGTTTCTCTCAAAAACCGAGGAAAACTACCGAAACTTGAAAAAAAAGGGTTCCTCTGCCAAAAAACCGAGAATAACTCCCGAAAATATAGATATGGAGAAACTCTAAAAACACTTAAATGCGGAAAATATCCAGTTTTTTGAAGAAAAACTCTTTTCATTCCGGCTTTTCACCGTTTATTTTACCAACTTTTCCGCGGACCCCCTGGAAACCTGGGCCCAATTCAAATTCTATTTGTACAAACAAAATTTAACTTCAACGAATCAGTTTCAGGGATCCACCTTTGACTCTCTTTTGTGTGAAAACGCGTCCGTTCCGGTCCAGAGGACGAGGGCGTTCAAAACGCTCTTGTAAAAGTTAAAAAACAATTAATTAAAAAAAACAAAACGGAAAGTTTAAAAAAATGTGCAGTGAGAGTTCCATTGTTCTAAAAAAATGCATTTTACTTTTTCTTCTACAGTACATAAAATCTTAACCGATAGAACGTTTTTTCCCCGTCGGATTTTGATATTCATGCCATAACCTGAAGCCTTTCACTCTAGGGTTGGGTATTGCGTGATACGTGTCCGGACACGCCTATTAGCTTTGTGCGAAGCAAATTTTAAAAGACTTTTATTTTAAACGGCCATTAATACGTTTAAAACGCCTAATTTCTTTTTTCGAGATTTCTATTTTTTTAAAAGAGGATTTCTAATTTGAAGTCTACAAGACAATCAGCGAACTTGTTATTTCCGATTTAAAATATAGTTATTATGTTTTTACGTCTGAGAATTTTAAAAACGATTAAAGGAAAATTTAATTTTACACGGAAAATGCATGTGCAAGACGGAATCCTTGAGTAATTTTTAAAACTTCGGAATTCTACCGACGCTATTTAAAAATATGCCAGAATAAAATTAGGGGAATACCATAAAGAAAAAAAGTACTGGTTTGAAGAACTTCCAACGAAAACTTCTTAGAAGTAACAATATAGAAGGGGGAAGTATAACGGAGGGGGGAGTATATGGGAGGGGAAGTATATGGGAGGAGAAGTATAACGGAGGTAGAAGTGTAAGGAAACGAAGTATAACGGAGGGGGATGCATAAGGGAGGGAAAGTATAAAGGGGGGAAGTATAAGGGGGGAGTATAGGGGAGGGGAAGTATTTTTTTTTTTAATTTTCCGAGTTTTTGTTAAATTTTTCTAAGTATTCTTTTTTTTTTTTGGAGCGCATTTTTTCTCGAAAAATGTTCTAAGTTTTTTTTTGAAATTTTTTTAAGTATCAAGGTAGAAATAATGTGATTTTTGCGCAAGAGAGTCCCTCTCGTAGGCGTGGAACTTCGAAATTTCTCCTACTAAAATGATATTATGTAAAAAAAATGATATTTTTTACACCAAAAATTCTCTTTCATTTTTGTTCTTTTTTTTTATTACCTAGTTAACTAATTTTTCAAACCCAAAAACCGCCATATGCGATTTAACTTTGTAGGTATTGTATGTGGTTCCCCACCATAAAAATCAATAATAAAAAATTAATTATTTAAAAAAACTTTCTTTTATATTTAGACAGTTGATTAGCGTTTTGGACACAGATTTTAAAGTTAATTAAAGATGCCTCGATAAATAGGAACGACGCCAATTTCCGCATCAAGAATCTGACAACTTTTAATTTTTTACAAAAATAATAGTTCTTTTTTTAAATAGAACAAAATTATTTAAAATTATAATATTAGAATTCAAGGAAGTTATGGTAAAGGCCAAACGAATTTAGCGCCTCTTCCTTCATTTCACGAGTTTATTCAGAAATTGCGATGGAAGGGGGAATTAAGATTTTTATTTGTTGACCTTTTCATTCGTATCCTATAAACTACCTATGGGCGGCGTTTAGTTTGATGACTTTTTAACGAGTTTCAAGTTCAACTGTTATTCCTTTTTTTTCTCATGTGTTATTTCCATCAAAATTAAAAATAATAAGGAATGGAATTTTTCGCTATTATACACGAGAGCAATTATATAATTTATATCTTCGCCAGATTTTCAATCCTTATATTTTCAAAAGTTTATTTGAAAAAAGGACATATCACGATCAATCATCAGAGTAGAAAGATCAGAAATTTCTTTATATATTCATTTATATCACTCGGAAAATTTCTCGAAAACTGGAAAAATTATCCAAAAAAAAACCAGGAAAGCAATCTCATTCCTGAAAAAATGGGGTTTCTCTGCCCGAAAACCGAGAAAAACTATCGAAAATCCAGTAAAAATGGGGTTTCTCTGTCCGAAAACCGAGAAAAACTATCGAAAATCCTGTAAAATGGGTTTCTCTGTCCGAAAACCGAGAAAAACTATCAAAAATCCAGTAAAAATGGGGTTTCTCTGTCCGAAAACCGAGAAAAACTATCGAAAATCCAGTAAAAATGGGGTTTCTCTTTCCGAAAACCGAGAAAAAACTATCGAAAATCCTGTAAAAATGGGGTTTATCTGTACCGAGAAAAAAATACCCAGAAACACTTTCGAAATCCTGTTTAATGGGGTTTCTTTCTCCAAAAACCGAGACAAACTATCAAAATCCTGTAAAAATTGGGTTTCCCGTCCAAAAATTATCGAAATCCAGTAAAAGTGGGGTTTATCTGTACCGAGAAAAAAAAAACAGAGAAACACCATCGAAAATTCTAAAAATGGGATTCTCCAAAAACCAACACAAACTATAAAAAATCCTGTAAAAATGGGGTTTCTCTATCCAAAGAAAAAAAAAAAAAATTCCGAAAATTTTCAAAAAAAACTGGAAATTTTTCTAAAAAAATCGGAAAATTTTTCTAAAAAAAAATCTTCCCCCTTCGTTACTTCCCATCCCTATACTTCCCCTCTGTTTACTTCCCTCCGTTATACTTCCCCCTCCTATATTGTTACTTCTTCAAGGAAGTTTTCGTTGGAAGCTCTTCAAAACTAGTACATACTTCTACCTCGTTTTAAAATTGTTTGGCAGTTCAATAAAATCAACCTACAGTAATAATGTAAGTAACATATTGCCGTAACCTTGTTTTCGCCAGAAGACCAACTGGTTTTAAAAAAAATTAATTTAAAGTTCATCACACAGGTGTTCTTTTTTTTCCCCAACGTCCTTGAGTGTGTCATTTGGCTCAATGGGTTCTCTCAAAATACAAATGTCACAGCTCCAGGACGATAATAATTTTATACAACATGAGAGCAAAAGCAACAAAAAAAAGTCAAGGTTTTTAAAAATCCGTTCCTTTTTTTTTCTGTTAATAGTACGCTGCTCATCTGAACAAACACACGAGGTTTATCCTTGATTAAAATTACCACGTTTCATAATACACTTTTTTTTTTCTTTTTTTAAATGGCTTAATAAGGGGAATTTCAAATTTAGGATATAAGTTATTCACCAGGTAATTAAATGTGGGTTTTTAAGTGGCTTCCTTGTTTATTCACCTGGATATTAAGTTCAAATGCAAACTAAATTATAATTTGAATTGCAAAAGTATCTTTAGGAACTTCACAACATCAGCAACGGTGGGACCAAAATTTAAAGCAAAATATAAGACATATAATATGATAAATATATTTTATACCAAAAGATAATATGAGGCGCTCCAGGTACGAAGGGCGAACTCGACATCGGACAAATTTTTTAAACTTCCTTAAAGAAGTTATTGTGATACCCTCGACGTCGGTTTTTGGGGAAGGGTCCTCCAGTTTTTTCATTTTCAGATTCTAGACCTCTTGGTGAATACACCCATATATTTTAATGTTGAGTTCGCCATTTTTTCCCCTTAAATACGTAAAAACCGAAACTTTAAAATGCGAATATCTCGAAACTACGTTTTGTCGAGTTCGCCCTTCGTACCCGGAGCGCCTCATACAAACAAAATATCTTCGGAAGCAGAGAAAACACCATCCATTTCTCCCTTCAAACTGGAAGACCCTTCCCAAAAACCCGACGTGGAGGGTATCACAATAAATTCTTTAGGTTAATTACATTTTCGAAATAAATTTCGAAGGTTATGAAACAGCTCTGTAAAAAGGTCATAAAGCATTTCACCACAATGACCTAATAGCGGAGAGGTGACGGAATAAAAAAAATGTTATCTTTAGACGCCACATTAATTTTGCTTTTTTTAAAAATGTTTATTTCGAGGTAGAAAAATAAATTTTTGACTCTACTACTTTGTAGGTTACAATAGGTAGATTTATTAGTTACCTACTAAACATATTTACTACAACTTAATTACAAGGGAATCCTACTTTTTTTATGTTTCTAGGGGAATTCTGTTTTCACAAAGCAAAAAAGAATTGTTTTAAATAGAAATGGGAATGGTCAAATTAACCGTTACCTTCGTAGTCAGCCTTCTGTGGACAAATTACAAAACTGTTTGTTAGAATTCTTTTTTTCTCTCTCTTTTTCTTTCACTCCATCCAGTTCAACCGTGTGAATCTTAAGAAACTTCTGTAAATATTACGAATAAAGTTTAGCCAATTTTTATGTCTAGCGGTTGAGGATTCATTCATTGATAATAGGGTGTCCAAAAGAGGAGAGGTGCTATGAAACGCTCGAACACCCGAAAACGGGTGTTTTACACCAAAAGTATTGAGGAAAATGGCCCAAAAGCCATTCAAAGGGTATGAAACACCTGTTATGGCTCAAAACCCCGATAAAATGGGTGTTTCTACACCAAAAGATCGTGGAAAACTACTTAAAATCCGTAAAAAATGGCGTTGAACGGAGTTTTTCTGCGATAAATAGGGTGGCGAGTCGTCCAAAAGAAGAGAGGTGCTATGAAATTCTCGAACACCCAATAAACGGGTGTTTTTACACCAAAACAATTGAGGAAAATGGTCCAAAAGCCTTTCAAAGGGTATGAAACATCTGTTTATGGCTCAAAACCCCGATAAAATGGGTGTTTCTACGCCAAAAAATCGTGGAAAGCTACTTAAAATCCGTAAAAAAACGGAGTTTTTCTGTGATAAATAGGGTGTCAAGTTGTCCAAAAGAAGAGAGGTGCTATGAAATGCTCGAACACCCAATAAACGGGTGTTTTTACACCAAAAAATTTAGGAAAATGGCCCAAAAGCCTTTCAAAGGGTATGAAACACCTGCTTAATGCTCAAAATCCGATAAAATGGGTGTTTCTACACGTGGAAAACACGTGGTTCTACACGAGGAAAAATCGTGGAAAACTACTTAAAATCCGTAAAAATGATGTTGAACGGAGTTTTTGTGTGATAAATAGGGTGGCAGTTGTCAAAAGAAGAGAGGTGCTATGAAATGCTCGAACACCCAATAAACGGGTGTTTTTACACCAAAAAAATTTAGGAAAATGGCCCGAAAGCCTTTCAAAGGGTATGAAACACCTGCTTAGTGCTCAAAATCCGAAATGGGTGTTTCTACACGTGGAAAACACGTGGTTCTACACAAAAATCGTGGAAAACTACTTAAATCCGTAAAAAAATGTTGAACGGAGTTTTTGTGATAAATAGGGTGGCGAGTTGTCCAAAGAAGAGAGGTGCTATGAAATGCTCGAACACCCAATAAACGGGTGTTTTTACACCAAAAAAATTAGGAAAATGGCCCAAAAGCCTTTCAAAGGGTATGAAACACCTGTTATGCTCAAAATCCGATAAAATGGGTGTTTCTACAAAAACAAAAAAAATCGTGGAAAACTACTTAAAATCCGTAAAAAACGATGTTAACGGAGTTTTTTGTGATAAATAGGGTGGCGAGTTGTCCAAAAGAAGAGAGGTGCTATGAAATGCTCGAACACCCAATAAACGGGTGTTTTTACACCAAAAAAATGAGGAAAATGGCCCAAAAGCCTTTCAAAGGGTATGAAACACCTTTTATGCTCAAAACCGATAAAATGGGTGTTTCTACACAAACAAACGTGGAAAAAATCGTGGAAACTACTTAAAATCCGTAAAAAATGATGTTGAACGGAGTTTTTCTGTGATAAATAGGGTGGCGAGTTGCCCAAAGAAGAGAGGCGCATGAAACGCTCGAACACCGATAAACGGGTGTTTTTACACCAAAAATTGAGGAAAATGGCCCAAAAGCCTTTCAAAGGGTATGAAACACCTGTTTATGGCTCAAAACCCGATAAAATGGGTGTTATACACCAAAAAATCTGGAAAACTACTTAAAATCCGTAAAAAACGGAGTTTTTCTGTGATAAATAGGGTGGCGAGTGTCCAAAAGAAGAGAGGTGTGATGAAATCTCACCCGATAAACGGGTGTTTTTACACCAAAAAATTGAGGTAAATGGCCCAAAAGCCTTTAAAGTTTATGAAACGCACAACACTTTTTATGGCTCAAAACCCCGATAAAATGGGTGTTTCTACACCAAAAAATTGGAAAACTACTTAAAAAGTAAAACGGAGTTTTTTGAGAGAAGTACTCGAAAATCAACAGAAAAATGTCAATCAAATTAACTAAATTATAACCGAAAAATTGTTCTTATTTTGTTTATGCAAAACCTGAGAACAAAGCTTTTAATTGCATCCGTTGGAAGAAATAAATTAGAGAGAAAAAAAAATTTCCCATTATCTAATACAGTTTTGCCCTTCAAAAAAATAAACACTGAAACATCCGTGTGAAATAGGAATAATACCACTTCCCGAAATTATGTTTCATTCAGAAAAGAGATGGAGAAAAAAAAGCATTCATTAGATGACGAAATATTGATTAATCATATTGTGATTTGATAGAGAGGCTTAATTATTGAACAAAGCATATTTTTATCTCAAGGACTGAGAAAAAATAGGTTAAACGTGAAACAAAGATAAACAAAATGAATATTTATTTAAATTTTTAGGACTCAACCATCAGAAAAATTTTTCTAAATGACTAAGTTTGACTAATTAATGTCAGTCTACATTCATAGCCTGAATAAAACGAAAATTTGCGGAAAGGAAGGGGGAAAATGCAAAAAACGTCACAAAAACTCAATTTATTATTTTTCACGTAAATTCGATAAAACGATTTGTATTAAATTGATGAATTTTTTTATAAAGGTAAAAGCTAAGCAAGTTTTTTCCTAACCACAGTTTTTTTGTAAATTGGGAGCAAATTCAAAAAGTTGATAAAATTACGGTTTTTTGTTCCAATTTGCAAGATCAAAAATAAAATAATTTTTAAAAAACCAACAGTTTTCTTGCAAAATTGGAGCAAAACTTCAAAGAAAAGCGCATTAAATAACAAGCCCTTAACAAATTGAAAATTTATGATTTCTATAATTACTAAGCTAAACATTTTAAGAGTTTTTTTTAAGTACCTCCTTGAAAACTGTTTGTTTTAACTTCTGAATCTTTCTTTTTTTTGTTCGGTTATCTCAAAGTTGGCTATCTTGACGCGATTTCGCGTTGAAAAAGCGCAATATCTACTTCCCCTAAAACGCGTCGCTGATTACAAGCGTTGCTACATACACAAAACATGCATTCCTTATCTTTTATCATAATTATAACTTTACACTGAGTAGTTTTCCTGAACAAATTAGGGCAACTAGATGTATCGAAAATCTGAATGCGTAACGTTTTTAAGGAAAAAATTGTTTTAAACTTATAATTAGCGGAAACTGTTCGGGATTTCGTCCGGGCAACGTGACGGTTACCACAGGATACCGCCGTTGTGTTTATCGAGGTGAGAGGAGGTCGTATCTTCAAGGGCGAGAACCGTTTTTTCACTCTTTTTTTTTCTCCATCCTTTTCTTTTCGAGTTTCTACCAACGGCAATAACCATTTTGCTCACACGGATTAGCCTTGAAAGAAGAAATCGAGTTTTTTCGAATAAAATATGGCCATTGACCTGCCTATGTGGGAGGTGAGAAAGAAATCGTAGGAAGCTGCTGAAGAACCTCCGCGTTAAATTTTATTTCTAGGTACTTCATGAAAAAATGAGAAAGAAGAAAAAAAAAAAAAAAAAAGTAGCCCCCAGTGGGATTCGAACCTACGACTTAAGGTTACTTGCGAGTGTCTTCAATCAGATTCTTGTACACCACAATTACATCCTCTTTAAAAGAAACTAAATAATACTATCGCCATTCCGTCCAGACGATAAAAATTCTTCTAATACAATCTAATTTTCTAATAACATAAAACAAAACGACCACTTGTTTCTTGTCGCGGTAAAAATTAAAGCAAATCTTTCTAATGATTTCACCGCGGAGAAAGTGTTCATAAAAACAGTTTAAAGACGAATAGCTTGAATTTTTAGTCGAATACTTTCCCCAAGTCAAGAGATTAAAAAAAAACAGTTCACAAAATTAAGCTTATATGAGGCGCTCCGGGTACGAAGGGCGAACTCAACAAAACGTAGTTACGAGATATTCGCAATTTAAAGTTTTATGTTATGGGCGAACTCAACAGAAAAGTCATGCCCTGGAATGGAAAAAGGAGTGGGGGTTGTGGACTAGGATGTGGAGTTCGCCCTTCGTACCGCTCGGATATCGCACTTAGAGCTTTGCCGCATATCGGTTTTTACGTATTTAAAGGGGAAAAAAGGGCGAACTCAACATAAAAATTATATGGGTGTATTCACCAAGAGGTCTAGAATCTAAAAAAAAAAAAAAAAATCCGATGTTGAGTTCGCCCTTCGTACCCGGAGCGTCATATGCAAATAGATTGCCTAAAAATAGGAAGTATGCATATCGTGGGACAGATTTTAACGCAACGGCGAAAGTTTCGAAAAAGATGTTGAAACAGCTGATTTAAAACTCTATAAAACCGATATATTCTGGTTCTTTTAGGTAAATAATGTGTTTTTGAGGTCTTCAAGCATTTTACAGATGTCGAGAGGTAAGCACCTGTTGAGGAAGAGGATGAAAGGGGCGTGTGGAAAAGGTGGTCGAGAAGAGAAAGAAACTTCTTAAAACTTTTCCCTCCTTATAGCAAAATAAGGAAGGAAACCTGTTCTTAACCTTGGCAGGAGATCGGAATAAATTAAATCACAAGGTATAATTATCTATAAAGTACATAAAACTCTCTCCGTTTGGTAAGGAGAGATTAACGACAAAAAAAATTACATTGAGTAACGGCAAAGTATACCCACGCCGATTAAATAACGTTTGCGAAGAATGGAGCACGAGAAAAAAGGGAAAAAACGCCGCTTGACCAAAAGGACCGTTAAAAGTGGACGGGGAGTAGAAAAAAACACTCAAACTCACTGAATCGCCACTTGAAATTAAATTGTTGTTGGCAAATAAAAGCTTTCACAAGTAGGTAAACACTTAAGGGAAAAACGTTTGTTGATGAAGGCCCTAAATCGGTTGAGTTGTCCAGTCGAGTAGAACTCCGCGGTTTTGAGCGTTTATAGGCGAAACGGTTCGTCCTATCGACTTAGCGACATCACCAATGGATTCAGAGACCCGAAAAACGTTGGGAAAGACACCTTTTTTTGCGATCAAAAGCCTCAAATAGACCCAGGGTTTCAATTATACCTTCCCGGGAGGTCAGTAGATTAGACGGGTTTTATGGCCCATTCAATCCATAAAAAACCCTTTTTGTCGAAAACGCCAGGAAATCCGGTGTAAGAGGGTTTCTCGGCCGAAACACCAAGGAAAACGTCCAAAAACTGGAAACAGAATTTTTAGCCGCAAAAGCGAAGGTAAGACCGTAGAAAATAGTGGATAAGAGGGAAGTTTGGCCAAAAAAGCAAAGAAAAAGAGTAGAAATACAGTAAATGGCTTCCTAGGAGTTAAGGTTATGCTAGGAAAACCTTTGGCAGGAGGTTACCAATCTGCTATTCGTCTAAGCAGAAGGTCGAAGTTTCCAAAAATCCTTGAAAAAGATCGTTTTTATTTATCTGGGTGGCCTATTGTGAACACTCCACTTAAAAGAGGTCGTCCGACGCCAATGAAAGCACATGGCCGAGAAAAGTCGCTGACACCGTTTTCGACTTTGGACTCCTTCACAAAAAGTTCTATTATGTACGGAATTCGAATCACTACAATGAAGAAGGAAGACAACCGTCTTTTGTATAAACTAAATGACAGTCACTATAATTTCGTTTTCCGCTATTTTACATTGTTTCCGCTGACAACTCTTTCCTTTTCAACGGTTTCATTTTTATATAACGAATTAATAGTCGTTATTAAATGGTAAAAGTTAAGGTCGACCTTTTTTCCTCAATGACTATGGAGTATTGACTAATGAGAAATGAACTTTAATCGTAAATCTGTACCAAAAAGCCTTGAAAATAAGCAAAATTATGCAATGGATGATTGAATATAATATAGGACGAGAAGTCTGTGCCCCACCTCGTCATCAATCCAGCTATATCTGGTTAGGTCGGAACAGATGTCATAGATGGAACCCAACTCGTCCTCTGCCTGAACACGACCTCCAATCGGCTAGCACCAAAAGCGCTACTTCGGTAAATTTAAGCCTTAAAAAGCACCAGCAGTCTTGCCATTGGTGCTATCTCTGCCTAAAAAGCAAACTTTCTGTCTCAAATGCCTATCAAGCCACTGCTTGTTTTCAAAGCTCCGCTTGAAGGCATCGCCTTGCTACGCCACCGAAGGGAAGAAAGGACGAGCAGAGGCTTGTCGCCGGGAAATTAACTTTTTTGGCTATTTTGGAAGAGTTTTCGCTATGCAAAAAATATTCTAAATCGTCCTTATCTTATACTAACATAGCGCAATCGTCATATTGTGTTACTAATGGCGGAAAATAAGGACTCAGGCAATTTGGCACACTTTTTCTTAGGATTTGGCGCAAATGACCGTCCCTAATTGTCCAAAAGATACAAAATACGGAGGTAAGGTAATGCTAGGAAAACCTTTGGCAGGAGGTTACCAATCAATCGACAAAGCACAAGGTCGAAGTTTCCAAAAATTCCAAAAATCCAAAAAAAAAATCTTCCAGATATTTTGATTTATAAGCCTAGATCCGGTCAGATTATCGTCAAGTTTTGCTTTGAACGGAAAAACGCGCAGTTTTATTAGTTTTGCTTAGGCGAATGATAGGGTTGTACCGTTATAAGTTTTTACCATCTGCCTCCAGACTTTCATAAAACAAATTCGGAAGTTTCTTTGGTATTTAAACACTCTGGGCATAAACCGTCTGTTCTACGATAGAAGGGGGAGCAGTTCCGGGAGTTAAAAATAAAAAATTAAAAGATCCGTCTGTTTGATGTCCCGAACGGATCGTAAACTAGACTCCCTTTTTTCTGACGATCCCCTTGCTTTTTTATTCGATGGTAAATTACTACTGATTTAGTTCCCAGAGTTGAAAAAAAAAATTTAAGTGACAGGCAACAGTGATAAGTGACGAACATAAATCTATTTCCAATTTGAACAGGATGTTACTGGGGCTTTTTTTTTATTAAATCGCAATGACAAGTTCAACCAATAGGAAGCCATCATCCAAGATCATAAAAATTTAATTATTTCTGTTGAAAAGAAAGTTAGGAGGAAAAACATGCCGCAGGGTCCAACGCGATAATAAGGCTATAGAATTGCAAAACCAACAAATAATAGAAAATAAAGAAATCTAGGTAGACAAAACTAATAAGTGCTGGCACCTCAGGCAGCTTTCTCACAGGAGGGGGGCATAAGTTTTAATTATGGTTCATGTATGGAGTGTTTTCGATAAAGAAGGGCTGTAGAGCGTTCCAGCAAAAAGAAACGGAACGTCGCCAACGGTGAAAATTTGCTGAAACCCTAAAAAATTGGACGTCAACTCGTTTCCTAAACTGTCTATCGAGGGAATCACAATACGCGTATTAGTTCGATGGAAAGGGTTACTGGTGAAAATGAGCCTACGTGGTCTATCAATTTCTTCCAATAAATCTCCTTTTAATAGATTTTTGAGGATCTCCTCGGCTTTAGCCAATGAAACCATCCTTCGAGGGTATCGCAATAAGCGTCCATGGCTTGGTCTAGAAACCGGGATTTTCCTCGGTATATCCCAAGAAAAATAATATTAACTAGATTTTTGGAAAACCTTCCTTTATTCCACAATTTCGGGCGTTTTCCTTTGTTTTGTCCAAAAAATCCTCCTTTAATAGATTTTTGGGCGTTTCCTCGAATTTAGCTATGGAGGGTATCACAATATGCATCCTTGCTTTTGTTTTTCTAGAAGTCAGGGGGTTTTCCTCGGTTTTATCCCAAGAAATCATCCTTTTTACTAGATTGCTGGGCGTTTTCCTCAATTTTATGCAAGAAAACCTTCCTTTATTCCTCATATTAGACGTTCTTCCTTTCTTTTTCGTTTCCTCTATTTTTGTACAAAAAACCTTTTTAAACTAGAATTTTTGGCGATTCCTCGAATTTGGCCCCAGAAACCATCTATGGAGGGTATCACTATATGCATCTTTGGTTTTTTTATCCAGAAGTCTGGGGTTTTCCTCGGTTTTATCCCAAGAAATCTTCCTTTTATACAAGATTGCTGGGCGTTTCCTCAATTTTATACAAGAACCTCTTCCTTTATTCCACTATTTCGCGCGTTTTTCTATGTTTTTCCCAAAAACCATCCTAAAACTAGATTTTTGGGCGCCCAAGAAACCTCTATGGAGGGTATCACAATATACATCCTTGTTTTTTTTTCCCAGAAGTCTGGGGTTTCCTCGGTTTTATCCCAAGAAATCTTCCTTTTACTACATTGCTAGGCGTTTTCTTCAATTTTATCCAAGAAAACCTTTCTTTATTTTTCTATTTCGGTCGTTTTCCTCTGCTTTTGTGCAAAAAAACCTCCTTTAAACTATATTTTTGGGCGTTTCCACGAATTTAGCCCGAGAAACCATCTATGGAGGGTATCACAATATGCATAGGTGGTTTATTTTTTTATTTTTTTTTTCTTTTTTTTTTTTTTTTTCTTTTTTTTTCTTCTAGATGTCTAGGGTTTTCCTCGGTTTTATCCCAATAAATCTTCCTGTTACTAGATTACTGGGCGTTTTCCTCAATTTTATACAAGAAAACCTTCCTTTATTCCACTATTTCGGGCGTTCTCCTCTGTTTTTGTCCAAAAAAACCCTCCTTTGAACTAGATTTTTGGGCGTTTTCCGCGAATTTTTTCGTCCAAAAAACCACATTTTTCCTCGGTTTCAACTCTTCCCCAAACCCCATCATAATAAGTATATTCTTACGATAAACATATTACACAAAATCTGTCTGCGGTTTAAAAAAAAAATCTTCGACCAAACCCAATTAAAATCCTCGCCACGCAGCATCCCTTCCTGACCACGAACCTACATAACTTCCTTCAAATTGAATAATGAAGTTATATAAATACCTAGTCTTTATAATTTATTCCTTCAAGATAAGAAGAAAAATAAATAATATTGCAATCCTTAAGTTTTAATAAAGAAAAGCAACAAAAATTTCCTAAATTGTAAATTCTACAAAAACTCAAAAGTTTTTGAATATTTTATGAGAAAAAATGAAACCAAAGATTTTTTGATGCAAAATAAAATCCAAGATTTAAAACGCGAATGGTCCATTTCCACGTTCTATTAGGAAATGGACAACTTTCACTTTTTTGCACTCAAAAGTCCTTTTGGATAAAAATAAATCTGAGTCAAATTCTCAGAAATTGGGCTTTATTCAAACCCAAAAACGAGGACGATTTTAAAAACCAGTTGCCAGAAATTTTCGATTATAAATAAAATACCGTAATTATAGTTAATTATTAATTACTTTCTTTTTTATAATTTGAAAAAAATCATCCACGTGGTAATTTCTCTTCCTTAAAATAACGGCCGTACTCTTTTTATTTTTTGCAAGAAATATAGGTAGTAGGTAGAACACGGAGATCAGAAAACAAATAAAATAATAATTTAAAATTAATTATTATTAATAATAAATAAAAATTTAAACCAACCTTCATAAGAAATCCAAATATGGCAAAAGAAGTTCCAAGCGTGAGTCGAAGAGGCATTTTGGCACTTATAAAACAATAAACAAAAAACAGAAAGAAACAAAAAAGAAACAAAAAAAGGTTGTTTATGCCATTTGGCGAGGGGAACGTCCCGCGTTCGTAGGCCGAGAGCCACTCATTTGTTCAAACGGGATGAAATCACAGAACAAACGAGTAAAAAATCAAATGTAAACATAAAAATAACGGGGAGGGAAAAAGGAGAACCTCTGGGACGTGATAAACACGATATCCTGTGTACAACTAAAACGTTTTCTTTTCGGTTTTCGAAATGGTGGGGACGACATGAGAAATGAGGGCTAGAGGGCGCTCTCGGATTTAAGTAGGGTTTTTTAAAATTATGTCATTCATTTTTCGTTCCCGATGAATAATGAGGTTTTTTTAAATTATTATTTAGCTTTAAAATAAATTATTTTTATAGTTAATATAAAGTTTGATTCGTATTAACTTTTACATCTTTTGGTTTTATAGAAAGGAAGAGGCGCGATCTGTGAATGGAATGCAACATCATGAGAGTTCCTGCATTCAACAGGTTGATGGAGCATTTCGTCTTTTCGGGCAATTAGGTCGAGAATTATTCATGGTTTTTTTAAGTCTGCAAATTGGGTAAATTTTGTGTAAGGTATCGACCCCCAAAAAATTGGTAAAAAGGGGATTTTTTGGAGGTAGCAGAAGGCGAAAAACCGGGTTAAGGGTCGTACAACTCCTGGAAAGAATCTATTAGCTGCTGTGCCACTTCTGATGTGGGAAAGCTGCTATTGAAG
This sequence comes from Orius insidiosus, assembly GCA_014119065.1. Lineage (NCBI taxonomy): Eukaryota > Metazoa > Arthropoda > Insecta > Hemiptera > Anthocoridae > Orius > Orius insidiosus. Next base: position 42,057 of record JACGAQ010000779.1, read on the forward strand.
CAGCTATCCCATTTTGGTTTTGGATACAGTGAAAAAACTAAGGAAAACTTGCAAAAATCCAGCTCAAAAGGGCCTTTTCTGACGAAAGAGCTAAACACAAAAACTCATAAATGGATACAGGGCTAGGAAAAAGTACTAGTCAGAAGCTGTCCCCGACGGGAACTTTCTTAAAGAGAAGGAACAATATAGGAGGGGGTAGTATACAGGAGGGGGAAGTATAAACGGAGGAAAAGTATAACGGAGGGGGAAGTTTGTTTTTTTTTTTCAAAAAATTTTTAAGTTTTTTTTTAAATTTGCAGATTTTTTTTCTTTTTTTTTTCAAAAAATTTTCTAAGCTTTTTTTGACAATTTTTCCAAGTGTCAAGGTGGAAATAATGGGCTCTTTGGCCTAGGGATGTGCCTCTCGTAACTGGTGGAAGTATGAAATATCTCCCTACTAAATAAATTGATAATAAAGAAGTGACAATTTTTTACTTCAATTAATTACTTCAAAAATTTGTAAAAATATAAGGAGGCTTTGGTGAAAATTTGGTGAAAATCGGACCAACGGTACCAACTTCTAAAAACCCTGCACCAAAGAACTCCTAAGGAGTGAATTTGATATTTTCTCAAAATGTGTTGAGTCATTTGTATAAATTAAATTTTATTTTTGAAGGATTCTTGTGTTTTTTTAATTCTTGTTTCTTTTCCGCCAAACTGAGCGCTATCTTTGAGAGAGTTCAACAGGTGGTTTAGTTTAATAAGTACTTAGAAGAAAAATAGATGTCGTTTTTATTTTGAGCTTCATGATCTGAATTTTCAATTGTTTTCAGTTGTGACGGGTAGATATCGCTATACTCCAATATTCTCCTAAACGAGAATAGTGAACTTCGATCTTTAGGAGGAAAAGAAAACATCTTCCGTCGACTAACTTAAGAGAATTTCAACAGATGGCGACTCCTGCAGGCTAGACTTGCTCCTTTTTTAAAGGGTAGTGAAGATCACATCAAGATATACCATAATAGTTACTCCGCAAATACACCTAAGCTTCAGCCAACACAAAGGGTAGCATCCTATTTCTAAGTCTCTTAGGTTACACAATGTGAGAGGGGGAGTACCTAGAAGAAGTAGAGACGGTCGGTCGGCCGATTCACCAAAAACAGCAGTCGAAAATAAAGCCTCTGTTTTTATTTATATTTGAGACTAATGCCGAAGTGCTACTGCTGCAAACTCTAAGCTTTAGGAACTCGGTAGCGTTCTGCTCCGCCAATCACATCCCGACCTTAAGTTTTCTTTCCATCAACTTCCCCATCAGCGTCCCTGTGGGATCTATTGTGCTTCCTTTGTTCAAAGGGTTCTCGTGAACTCCTTAAATCGCCAGAGGGAACTTTTAGGTTTGCCAGTATGTATGGAGCGTTTTTACTCTGAAGAAAGTGCCTCCTCTCGCGATTGCTTCCAGTGCAAGGTAAGTAGTTGTCTTAAAGCAAAGTCCCATGTTACTTAGGTGATATATCATTTGGTGATGACCTGCCAGCATACCTTCTTCTGATGTCGGAAAACGCTTTTATGCAGCGTAACTTCTGATTATGGAAAAGTGCTTTTAGGCGAAAAACCTAAAGTCTGTTGTACTCAGATACAGCTTTTACTCTTCGGCGTAATAGAAATTAAAGGAACAATCAATAAAAAGTTACCAAGAGAGAAGCAGGTACTTTTTTTGGAAGGTACCTACTCATTAAAAATTGACGTCCAATTTTATGCCCTGCAATTACAGCAATATGAGTTTGCTAAAACCCAGCCGGCCATCTGCTCCGTAGTTTTGAGGAAGAGCCACCTGTTCTGCGCCTCAAATCACGACGTCCCTCTTCAATCTCAAAGCATAAAAGGGAGCCTCGGGGAAATAACGCAATCATTACCCACGGACGTTAAAACGTTATTAACGTGAGGAGTTTATAGTCGGTAAGGCGAAGGAGTGTAAAGTGTACACAACATCCGACCGCAACGCATATGCCTTTTTTCCAAACAATTACTTGAAAAAATGGGTATATAAATAGCCTCTGACATATGAGATGCCGACTTTAAAGCCCCTCATCTCTCCTAATGCACGTATTTCTATATTTGAAAATTCCTAACAAAATTTGCCCAAGTTAAAACATCTGCAGAATTTTTACTGCTAAAAGATTCTTTTCTACTACTCCGACAGATCGTAAATAGATGATGCAAAACTGCAATAAAATAGAAACTCCCCCAGTAGTTGCTTTACCTATAAAAAAAATAATAAGGATTTCCGCTCTTTATTAAAGTCTCCCTTTATAAGGAAACCCGAGTGACATAAGGGGAGGAAACCACCCCCATTCGTCAAAAACCATAAGTTTCGTTTTTTAATGAAAAAAGGGGCTCCTACCCTAGTTTTTTTTTACTTCAAAAATTTTTTACCTCCACAGGATTTCCGTAATCTCGTTTTCACACGAAAATACGTCAGTTGCCAGCCCCGTATTAATTCAACATAGGTAACACGAAATGTGACAAAAAACCGCTCCAGGTAGTATACGAAGATGCTCGATAAGATTTTTTTGTAACCACATTATGATGCAGATGATTTTACGGTTTTTGTTATTATAAAAACGTAAGTCTCACGGTAGCCGTGTGAGATTCACCTTACTGACAAGACCCGCGGAACGATGAGGTCTTGAGAACTTCTTAACCGCAGGGGTTAGACTCAAGGCTATTGACATCATATTTTTGCAGAAGGATTGTATATCAGAGAAGCCCGAAGGGAATTAAAATTGTCATTTTCTTGAATTAATTGCTTGTTTGACATTTGCAACTTAAAGGAAATCGCTGCTTCTACGGCGTTCACTAAATACCATTTTTTTCTTAGGCAACTGCTTCCCTGATTTTTTTTTTCGAATTTCATCGACATTAATATCACGATTTTTTTCATCGGCTTTCAGCTCAGATACGGCTGATCATACAATGAAGTTGATTTAGTAAAATTTGTAGAAAATTTAATCAGCTTTCTTTTTTATTTTATACATTTTTCATCTAAGCGTACTGTTTAGAAGATACAGGCGAAAAACAAAAGTCACGCTCCAACCCTCAAAAGCCAAATTTTTTGTCGGTTTTTTCGCAGTTTTTCGCCACCGTGTAGCTCGGGCGCCTTTGGCTGTACAAAAATTTTATTAAACCAAATTTATAGAAATTTAGTCAGCTTTCTTTTTTAACTTAAACATATTTTGGCTACGAAGTACCCTTTTGGAGATACAAGCAAAAAACTGCAGAAATCCTGGGGTTTTCATGGGCAACACTCAGGCGACCATCCCAAACAAAATTCCACATCTTTTTCTTATCCCAGATTGACTGGACTGACAGGGTAATTCAATAATTTGAGATAGCTAAAAGATTTGATAGAATGACCGAATTCATCCAAGTATCTTCCTAGAAATGAATTGAAACCAAGCAAATTAAGTTCAATCTAGCAAAAGAAGGTTAATCTCTCTCGTTCATAATGGTTTTTTCTTCTTGAATTTTTGATTTTCAGTCATTTTGAACCTTTCCTTTATTTTTACGCCATTTTTAGGATATGGCATCTTTGAGGTAGATTCAAAATTTGGGTGATGTGCTGACAAGATGAAGTTTTAGGCATTTTAGTATTTTGTGAAAGGAAAAAAGGTGATCAGAACATCTCTGGTGACCAACTAGTTTTATCCCACGCATAAAAACAAATTTTTAACCTTTCAAATCCCCTACGGCCGTCGGCCGGCGCATGATAAAAAGTCGACGAAGAAAGAAGTCGAACGTGTTCGAAATGAATGGAAGAGAAAGAAGTTATGCGAAAGGATAGGAGAAGAAAATGAGAAAGAAAGAAGAAAGAGAGGAGACGATTGGAGCGAAATGGGGCCATGAGAGGGCTTCGGAGATCGTTGCCCTTTCTTGTTCCTCCGGCTAAATCTAACTGTACTTCTCTTCCACTACTTCTTACCCCTTTCTTCATGTTTTCGGTTTCATAGCCACTCTCTCCATCTCTTTCTCTTTCTTCTTTCACACTTTGGTTTCTGTTTCGTGAATCTTCGAAAGCAAAAAAAAAAAAAACAATAACTTGCGGTCAAATCTCAATTTTTTTCCCACCTTCATTCTTCCTACACATAAAAAATTTCGGCATACACCATATTTTGAACTTTTAAAATAATAATTTACGATTTTTGTCGAAAAAATGATCTCCCAAAACGAAAAAAAAATCTTAACCTGGGAACGGGTTAGCACAATTAATTAAAACATAAAAGAACATTTTTCTGCGTATTGTAACTCAATTATTTCTTACATTTAATCACTATTTCCGTTCCCAAGTGTTTTTAATGGCATAAAAGGCATGTTAAAAAATATATTCAAGTTTTTTTAATCGCTTTGGAAGTTCATTTATTATTGTCGCCTCATTGTAGATTCACAAGACAAAGACTACCATTTCTGTATGTAAGTTAAGAGGGCAGGAAAAGGATGGTTGAAATATGCAAAAGATGGGTCGTATACGTGACGTTTGTCGATTTTTTTCATTCAATTTTGAATACTTGACTTGAAATAGCGATTTTATAAAACTACGCTGTTGTAGAAAAAAGCAACAATTTTTATAAAAAATTTTAATTAAAAAAAGGACATAAAAATGCGTTCATAAACAATAAATTTTTGTATGACTTTTTAATGGTTTTTTTGCTTCTACACTTGAAGTAAATGACTTCTGGGGATAGAAGGGTCATCAACATTTCTGCGACAAGTTCATTCCAGGTTGAAGTACTTCCGCAAGTTGTCTTGACGTTTGAAGACAGTATAAAGAATGAAAAAAACACGCATGGCCTTTTAAGTCCCTACACGGAGCTTCCGCACTACGCAGAACTTCTCGGACTAATCATAACGTCAAGGAAAAAATATGAAATAATTAGATTTCCTTCAAAATCGACCCATTTACTCTTTAAGTAATGCAAAAAGAATTTTTGTCTCAGAATTACGCTAACGTTTTTTATATGTTGGAAAAAGTAAACAATTGTGAGAAATTGTCAAGTATCATGGGAGTTCGCTGTATAACGGGCCTGGGTTCAGGGGTTGTAATTTCATCTTAAAAGACATTGATACTTTCCGGGAATATTTTCAGACTGAATACATATTGTTTGAAGGCTTACATAACTTTCTTTTTAAAGGTGGATATTCTTCGAATTAAGAAATGTCCACGGGGAGGACCCAACCCGAAAACCAGAAGTGGTTCAGAGGTGAAGAGGAGATTTTAAGATGTTATCCTCACATTAATGAGCCAACCGGTTTTTATGAACTTTCTGTTTACGTGTAATAGAATCCCAAAACCCGAGAAAATAGTTTAAAGTCTTCCTTGAAAAACATTATCTCAAATTAAGATTCTCAAGTATTATAATCTAATAATCGATCAGTAGTCGAACATTTAAAAACGCCGTCCCAAAAGATTCAACTGAGCTTGAGAAGCTTCTGCTGCCTTCTTTCCATAAATGTAGCAACCCAACCATAAATAAGGCTTTTTATATTCTGTTTTCCTCGGCAGTGGTGCGGAACTGCTTGGAAGCCTTGGGCAAAATATCCTACAGCATTCAGTCATGCTGGCTTGGGTTTCAGGGCGATCGTGGCTAAGGGCAATGAGAAGGCTGGTGATGATGAACTATACTGTACTATGAGGGATCGGAAAAGATCCCCGTTGGCCGTCAACCCTTCTGTCTAGAAAAGAGAAGCTCTCAAAAATAGCTCTCTCAGCTACTATGAAAAAATCGATACTCGCAAGGCAAAAAGGCATGACAAGAAGTTCATCAAAGAACAAGCATAGTACGGGCCTACGGCAGAACTTCTCAGCAAGGGAAGAACCAAGTGCGCATTTTGGTCGGTGTCCAGGACAAAAAAACCGATTACCTTCAAAGTGAAGTTCTGTTATAGCAAAGCCTTGGCAAAGCTTAGAGTGCTTAGAGGAAGAAAAAACCCAAAGCCCAACAACTCAATGACATCTCTAGAGTCCAAACAAAAGCCTCGTGCTGCACAGTGAGCTCAGAGTGGCGCAGAACAGACCCTAAGGATTGACGAGCAGTCTGCAGTCAGGGAAAGACTGCAGCGGATTCATTCTGGCTAAGCACCGAGCTACCGAGGGCCTTTGCAAAGCCTTGGCAATGCTTGGAGTGCTTAGAGGAAGAAAAAACCCCAAAGTCGACATCTCTAGAGGCTAAAACAAAGCCTAGGGTGCACAGTGAGCTCAGAGTGGCGCAGAATAGACCCTAAGGAGTGACGAGCAGTCTGCAGTCAGAAAGACTACAGCGGATTCATCTGGCCAAGCACCGAGCTACCTAGGGCCTTTGCAAAGCTTGGTAAAGCTTAGAGGAGAAAGAAAAAACCCCAAAGCCCAACAACTCAACGAGATCTCTAGAAGCTAAACCTAGGGCTGCAAGTGAGCTCAGAGTGGCGCAGAATAGACCCTAAGGAGTTGAAGAGCAGTCTGCAGTCACTGAAAGACTGCAGCGTAGTCTTAATTTTTAAATTTTATGTGTGTCTAGGCAATTTTTAACAGAAATTTCGGGTTCTCAAAAAGCAGTTTGGCGTTTTTGACAAACATTTTGATGCCTAAAATTTAATTTATACACCACGGCCAAAATTATTTTCACCATCTCCAAACGGAAACTTAACCTTGAATATAAGAGGAGGTACCTTTGGCAATTCACGAATTCATTTGAAATGAACGGCAAATGGGCAGATGAGATCATCAACGTCTTAAGCGTCTTTCATTTTTTTCTATTATTTTTAAATGCATAAAATACCGTCTAAGCCGCAATATTTCTTTGGCTTCATGCCATATTCGTGTCCATCCCTTTAATTATTTGCGTATTTAGAAATAAAATTAATCGTACGATTTACATGTTTAATTTAATTTTTAAAAAGTCAAAAGAAAAAAAGATCCTCAATGCACCTTGAAAACTCTATTGTTTTGTTTTTTTCGTAAAGGTCAAAATCGAGCGTTTCTTGTCTATAATTTAGGTTAATGAATAAAACGTCTTCCTGGAGGACTAAAATTATCATAAAATGAAAAGAAAAAAAATTTAAAAAAAATTTTTAGACAATATTCTCATAGTTAAACTATAATTTGAATTGCGAACTACAGGTAAATAGTAATTAAAAAGCCTTTGGGACCCGAGACGGGATGTTTTTGTCCTTGACCTTTCAGCGGATAGTATCTTTGCATGTCTTCGAATAGTCTCAAGCATCCTTTCTGCATTCCGTCCACCTTTGAATCTCGATAACAATAAATCTTTTTATCCATTCCCTAAAGGCATTAAATGTTTAAAACAATAAATAAAATACGAAGAAAAACAAAATTAACAGACGAGTAAAAGAAAAATTTAACGACGTCGTTTCCCTCATTACGCCGAATGAGTTTTTAATGAAGAAAGCACGTATACAGGAGGGAAAAAAATCCGAGATTAGTTAATTTTAATAAAATAAAAATTTCCGAAGCATAAGTCATTCCTAGATTAATCTTCAATAAATTGGCTCAGCTATATACGAAGGCGTATAAGTAGTTTCATATAATTAAAATTCAATCAGACTTTCATTCTTATCGTTCATAAAAATGTTAATAAGTTTTCCTAACCTTCGATACGCCTATTCAGAATACCATTTTTGTTAGATATAGTGTTTTTATAGATTAATATAATATAAGAATGTAGTCTCCACCTACTGAATGAATAAAATTTTATTTTAAAAAATACTCTTACTTTTATAAACATATTTTAGTTTATTTTTATGTGCTGCAGCTTTCGCTTCTTCTGAAGGTTTGGGGTGCAGGGGGTGTGAAATGAAAAAAATTTTGAGATCATTATTTATAACACAAAAGGGAGTGATTAAAAAATTCTCGCCATCATTACAATGTGATAATAAATCAACCCCTGCGGTTTTCTTTGCCGCAAATACATTAGGTTAGCCGAATAGAACGAGGGAAAAAAAAATGATTCCGGGGATTGGTGTGAACGGGCCTTGAACTTTGCGGGTTAGCGTGACGGTGGCGGAAGCGGGAACCTCCCCGGCGGAATCCCGAGTGCACGGACGCGGTAACGCACGTAGCGCGACATGCTCCAACTAACATCAGCCTCCGTGGAATTATATTTCTCTCTGCAATAAAGGCGATGTCATCTCTTCAATTTTTTTACTCCGTCAACTAAGCGACAACCACGTACAAATTCTCCGCCTTGTAATTACCCTCCCTTGAAATAAAGAAAATTCGTCTTACTGCTGAATCGTGAGCGAAAAAAAAAATTTCAAATTACGACCACTATTCGATTGCAGTTCTTATAATGAAAAGATTAAATCCAAAGGTTTATGCATTTTCGAAAAAAAACTATTTATTTCTAGAGCTATAAAGGAATACCATTTTGGGTAGTTCAAATGAATTATCTTGTCTTTGAATCCGAGCCATGAAGAAACGTAAAATACGAATAAGACGCCTTGATGACCTATAAATTAAGATTATGTGTTAGTAAAATATGAGATGCTTTTAAAAACCTGAGTAAAAGAGCTCAAATCGACTCTATAGAACTTTCCGGCGGATAGAGAATCCGGATTGGTACTCCTAGACATCGCGAACAAAATACAACGCCGGTATTTCGCGGACGCTCCTTCCCAACCGGTCCTATAGACGCTTTGGTGAACGTCCCCGGTCTAAAAGAGCGAAAAGACAAAAGGACCGTTAGTTTAAAGAAAAAGGATTCGGACGATTACCTTATCGTAAATGATTTGCCCTCCCCAACTGTAGACGAAAAGCTCCATCGAACCGAAGACGAGGTACATGATGAATTTGCTCGCGAGGGGGATCGAGAGTTCGTTGCTCGAAGCCAAATGTTCCTAGCAAATTCTTAAATGAAATTCCCATCAATCATTTTTACTTACGTTTAGTTGAACGAGAACGAGGCAAATGGTAAAAGTACTCGTAAGCATTTGAAAAAGAAACATCGGATTGTACATTTTTTCCAATTCTTTAGTCAACCTTAAAAAAAGAACGTCAGAATACATCAAGCCAAGGTATACGCGAGTCGAGACATAGGAAAATGCCAAAATAGGGGGGGGGGGGGGGTCTTTGTGCACGAGTCAAGAGATTGCGAACCATCATCATCACATCCCCCCCCCCCTCCTACATCAATGATTGGTCTCATTTTCATAAATTGACAAATAAGCTTACTTTAAAAGATTCTGATGATCGATGAGACATTCACGTAATAGCAAATACATGACCTTTTCCTTTTGAGAAGCTTTCTTTGTTCTTTTTAAAGCGTTGTTTTCAATGGATGAAAAGCTGTTCATAAGGAGGTCGAATTGGGCGCCGATGGATAAAGCAAAAGCCGAAAAAAGACAGTTGACTGTATAAAGTAGGGCGGCGCAATAGACCATAATGTCGAACTCGAAGCAATAAACCAAGAAATTGATGGGGAAGTAATCTCTTTTGAAAGGATAGCTTGCGGGCATTATCTTCAACGAGGCATCCCCTGAATACCATTTGAGTATCGGGAGCAAACACCAAATGGCCACCGTGGTAAAAATCATGTAGACGAAACTTTTGTTACTCTATTGACAAATTTGATGTTCTTTGTCAGGATTTTTTCTGCCGAAGTATCATCGTGGGTTGAGCACAGAAGAAGTTTTCGGTCAAAACATCTCGTCAAAAAGACAAGAGATGATCTTTGGCTGCAGTAATAGAGGATTTTGATGGCCGATTCAAAGCAGGTCAAATTCACCGAAAGCTTTTCGGTGAAAATTGCGAATTCATAGTTCGAAAATAAGTTATCGACCATTTGGTACGTGATGTAGAGGGTGAAGACGCCCCGCAGAAGAAACTGAATGCAGTAAACATTTTATTTTTCGGATTTGGGAATAAAAATTGCCAAAGTCCGATCACTTTAAAATACCCGATGTTGATTCCTCCGCTGTCCATTTTAAACAAAAGAAAAATTATCCCCGACGACGATAAATTTAAAATGAAAAATCAACTAAAAGTTTTTCCATTTTTTCGGGCGATCAAACAGTATTTAAGCCAACAATTTCCATAATTAACCGATAAAAGTCCGAAGCGTCATAATTATTTTAAAAGCTGCATAATTTAGCCATTAAACGTAATCTTGGGGGAAAACAAAAAATTAGCGTTGAAAAATTATGTCGTGGAGAAGATGCATAAGAGGATGTTCCATAATGAGTGAAAGGGCAAGGTCAAGGACGTAAACCGCTTTCTCTTGACGCAACTTAGAGAAATTCTCTTACACAACGGTTCAAGAGTAACGCTTACATCAGAGTCAAGTTCATTGCTAATCTTAAAGAAATCGGCACAAAGAACGTGGGAATTCGTTCTTCGGAAGAAAAAAAGGTATCATCGCCTATACAGGTGTCCAGAACGTATTTCTTCAACAGCTTCTAGTTGTTGTACCCTCCACGGAGCGGGCTCGAAACCCACATGGGAAATGACTAAAGGTCATCCTATTTCCAATATAAAATTATTAAAATCGCTTTGCCAATAAGATTAGCGAAAAAACTCGCCTAGCGCACTCAACAGAAAGAATATTGTGGTTGAAGTTTATAGAATTTAAGTTCAGGCTTAGAATATTTTGAAGATGAAAATTGGTGAAGACCAATGAATGGCTGTAGCAAACTAAACAAAACTCTCTCAAAAACTGAGGGAAACTACCAAAAATCCTGTTAAAATAGGGTTCTCGGTCAAAAAACCTAGGAAAACTGTGTATAATTAGGTTCTTTCTAAAATAAAACAAAAATATGTGTCTGGAGCTGGCCCCGGCGCGAACTTCCTTAGAGAGAAGGAACAATATGGAGGGGGATGTATAACGGAGAGGGAAGTATAAGGGAGGGGAAGTATAAGGGAGGGATAGTATAACGGAGGGGGAAGTATAAAGGAGGGGGAAGTTTTTTTGTTTTTTGTTTTCGAAAAATGTTCCAACTTTTTTTTGTTTTCTTTTTTAAATTTGCAGTTGAAGTATCAAGGCAGAAATAATGGGCTCTTTACCGAGGATGTGCCTCTCGTAACGAGTGGAAGTATGAAATTTTCCCTACTAAAAAAAATGATAATTAAAAAGTGAAAATTTTTTTACACCATAAATTCGTAAAAAATATAAGAAGTCTTTGGTGAAAATTTGGTGAAAATCGGACAACGGTTCGGCAGCAGCGCAGTTTTTAAAATTTGAAACGTGCATATCTCCGCCATTTTTTCGTAATTCAAAAATCGCCCTTTTAGTTTCTTCTTCATTGAGTGAGGAAATTATGTGAAAATTCTGTACTAATCGGGTGAAAATTGTGGCCGTGAAGGATTCCGGGCTACGGACGGCCGGCCGGCACCACAGACAAAGTTGAGATCGGTAAAGATCAATATCCGATTTGACCCTTAGGGGTCTGAAAGACCCTTCCCCAAAACCCGACGTGGAGAGTATCACAATAACTTCTTTAAGGAAGTCAAAAACCGAGGAAAACTACCAAAAATCTTGTAATTAAGGGTTTTCTATGTCCAAAAACCGGAAATTGCGGCAGTAAAGACACTGTGACGGACGGCCGGCGCCATAGACTACGTCAAGCTCGGTAAAGACAATTATCCCTGGTAATGCAATAACTTTTTTTTGCAAAAGTTGAGAATTGGCTCGAAAATTACATGCAAATAGGAAAAATATAAAAATTGCTTGACTAGGAGGAACTCGTTAATTTAGACTCTTCGCAAAAAATATTAATTCTGGTCGGTCAGACAGTCTAAATTTTCTGTTTTTGTTTGTCCGATTAGTACAAAAGACATGAAACCAGACCCATGTTTGGAATTTTAACTACTTAATGGTTTTCCAAGCTTCTGACCGGAAATTGGAATTTGAAAAACATTTACCGATCTCGTGTTTCTCCACGTGTGCAACCTGATCATCTCGGAAGGATGTCAAAGGAGGAAAAAAAAATTGCGCAATTGAGTTTCCTGGCAAGGTGTTTCGCCATAAAAAAAGATGCTCTTCTGTGGGAAAATGAGGGTGGTTTTACTTTTTTGTGTTCCTTCAAAACAGGTATCTCCTTCAACATGGTTCAGGTACCCTTTCAATCCTTTTGCTCAAACCCTTTTCGTATCTGAAGCTTTTGATTTATTATCAAAAGGATCGATTCATTTTACTTTTTTTTTTCTTTTCAAAGATCCTTCACATAAAAATTGTCGGCACCTGCCCACAAAAAAAAATCTTTTCCTGTAAAATTTCAAATTATTAAAAAATATATAAAATGTGAGGAGAAAATATCCATGAATGTTAGAAATTCAACGGAGGAATCCGTTGTATAACCAGCCTTGGAGCCGAAGAGGCTTAATTTGTCCACTTGGTACGCAATCATAGAGAGAGAGAGAAAAAAGGACGATTTTTATAGGGTGCTGGAAGGTTGAATCGTCTCCCATACACGTGGAGCAGTGAAAGCGGTGCATCCTGATCTCAAGAGAAAAAAAAAATCCGACCTACTTGCCCATCGAACAACAAAATATCACTAATCGGTTTTTAACTTCCTTAAAGAAGTTATTGTGATACCCTCCACGTCGGGTTTTTGGGGAAGGGTCTTCCAGACCCCGGAGGGTCAATTCGAATATTGATCTTTACCGATCTCAACTTTGTCGGCCGGCCGAAGCATATTTTTTCGGAACACTTTTCGGCCACAACTTTCAACCGATTTTCACCAAATTTTCTTCGAAAATTCAAATTTCACCGAATTTCGAAAAAATGGCGGAGATATGTCGGTTTGAAATTTTAAAAAATTCGCTGCGGCTGAACCGTTGGTCCGATTTTCACCTTTTCACCAATTACTCCTTATATTTTTTAAGAATTTTTGGTGAAAAAAATTCATTTTTAGGTAGATTTTTTAAAATGAATTATCATTTTAGTAGGGAGAAATTTCATACTTCCACGCCTTACGAGAGGGACCTCTCTTGCTCAAAAATACCATCTTTTCTACCTTGATACTTGGAAAAAATTTTCAGAAAAAAACTGAAAATTTTTCGAAATAAAAACTGAAAATTTTTCGAAAAAAAAAATGAAAATTTTTCGAAATAAAAAACCCGGACAATTTTTCGAAAAAAAAAAAAAAAACTCGGACAATTTTTCGAAAAAAAAAACTTGAAAAATTTTTTGAAGAAAAAACTTGGAAAATTTAAAAAAAAAAAAAAAAAACTTGGACAACAAACAATAAACTTGGAGAATTTCTCGAAAAAAATAAAAACTTTCCCCACCGGTATACTCCCCCTCCTTTATACTTCCCCCTCCGTTATAATTCCCCTCCGTTATACTTCCCCTCCCATATACTTTCCCCTTCTATTTTGTTACTTCTCTTTAAGGAAGTTTAGGTTGGCAGCTTTTCAAACTAGTTCTTCTAGGGGTACTTAAGACCCTCTTCCAAAAACTGGACATGGAGGGTAATTCAGTAACTTTTCTTTCGGTATCTTAAAAGTAATGGTCTGGAGCATTGGCAAAAGCATTTTCAAGAATGAGAAGTATCAAGTCATAAAAAGTAATCAGAAGAAAATTAATTTAAATTTTTTGACTTTTTCGAAAAAAAAAATTTATTGACTTTTTCAGGACTAGGATAGAAGGAAGATTCTCTAAAAGTTTGGTAAAAATCGGAAGAAAATTCAATATTGCTATTTTTTCCTTTCCATCCAGACCGGACATAGATGTTATTACCAACCCTTTACTTTGAGAATATTTTAACAAAATTTCAATCCCATATAAATCTGATATGTTCGTATTTTATGTCATTTTAAACGCGTTTGACCCGGCATAAATTTTCATTCTCCTCTCTTGCTTAAAAGGTTTGGCAATTGACTTCAGTAATTTATTAAAATATATTCCGAGGTTCTCAAGGGAAGGCAATTTTGACCCCTGACCCAAAGGGTTGTAAAGCGATTCGAGACGTCTCAAGATATACTGAAGAACCTTCTTTTTTTTCTAACCCAACATTTTCACGATCCACAAGAAGCTACCAAGGACGTTTTCTTAATTGTAAACCATGTTGCGACAACCTCTTGGCTCCTAAAACGCCATTTAGCATCCCCTGTCGATTGACCACGACATAGAATAACAGTCACGATCAATAATAATACGGACGAGAATTATTCATTATGTTAATAACGGATAAAGTTGTTTTATAAACAACCATTGACCAATAATTTCTGAGAGGCAGTAAAATGGACAAAAGTACTTGTTTGAAGACCTTCCATCGAAAACTTCCTTAAAGAGAAGTAAAACTATAGGAGGGGGAAGTATAAAAGAGGGGAAGTATAACGGAGGGGGAAGTATAAAGGAGGAGAAGTATAACGGAGGATGAAGTGTAAAGGTGGGTTTTTTTTCTCGAAAATTTTTTTTAAGTATTAAGGTAGAAATTATGGGATTTTTGCCCAAGGGAGGTCCCTCTCGTAGCGGGTGGAAGTATGAAATTTCTCCCAACTAAAATGATAATTTTTTTACACCTAAAATTCGTAAGAAATATAAGGTGTAATTGGTGAAAATTAGGTAAAAATCGGACCAACGGTTCGGCCGCAGCGAATTTTTTAAAATTTTAAACAGATATATCTCCGCCATTTTTTCGAAATTAAAAGTACTGGTTTGAAGAGCTTCCAACGAAAACTTCCTTAAAGAGAAGTATCTATATAGGAGGGGGAAGTATAACGGAGGGGACGTAAAACGTAGTGGGAAGTATATGGGAGGGGGAAGTATAACGGAGGGGGAAGTATAACGGAGTAGGAAGTATAACGGAGTAGGAAGTATAACGGAGTAGGAAGTATAACGGAGTAGGAAGTATAACGGAGTAGGAAGTATAACGGAGTAGGAAGTATATGGGAGGGGGAAGTATAAGGAAGGGGAAAGTATACAGAGGGGGAAGTATAACGGAGGGGGAAGTATAAGGGAACGAAAGTAATAAGTATAAAGGAAGAGGATGTAGCAGGGAGGGAAAGTATAAAGGAGAATTTTCCAAGGTTGTTTTGTCGAAAAATTTTCCGGTTTTTTTTTTTTAACTTTTTTTTTTTTTTTTTTCGAAAAATTTTCCAAGTTCTTTTTTTCGAAAAATTATTAACTTCTTTTTTTTTCTAAGTTTTTTTTGTCCAAAAAAAAATTTTCAAAGTTTTTTTCGAAAAATTTTCCGGGTTTTTCTTCCTTTTTCTTTTTCTTTTTTTTTTTTTTTTTTTTTTTTTTTTTTTTTTTTTTTTTTTTTTTTTTTTTTTGAAAAATTTTTAAGTTCTTTTTTTCGAAAAATTTTCTAAGTGTCGAGGTAGAAATATGGGCTCTTTGGCCTAGGGATGTGCCTTTCGTAAAGGGTAGAAGTACGAAATTTCTCCCTACTAAAAAAAATTAATGATTTAAAAGTGGCAATTTTTTTGCACCAAAAATTCTTAAAAAATATAAGAATATAAAAATATTCTTAAATATAATAATATAATTCTATATAAATAACCATAATATTGGTGAAAATTGGTGAAAATCGGATTAACGGTTCGGCCGCAGCGAATTTTTTAAAATTTCAAACAGACATATCTCCGCCATTTTTTTCGAAATTCAAAAATCCCCCTCGTTACATTCTTCTTCACCGGCTAAAGAAATTTGTGTGAAAATTTGGTGAAAATCGGATGAAAACTGTGGCCGTAAAGTGTTCCGGAAAAATGCTACGGATGGCCGGCACCACAGACAAAGTTGAGATCGGTAAAGATCAATATTCGATTTGACCCTCCGGGGTCTGGAAGACCCTTCCCCAAAAACTCGACGTGGAGGGTATCACAATAACTTCCTTAAGTTAAAACGATTCTTCCGTAGAAACTCTGGCTTCAGACATTTTCAGATGATATTAATTCTCTAAGCGAAATTATTGTATTACCCTCAAACTTTGGTTTTACGAGTGTCTTCCAGAAACCGTTATTTCTTAAAATGTCAACAGCGTTTTTTTCCACTGAAATTTTTAAAATCTTTCACTTTTGTTTAAGGGTCCATTATACCACTTATACGGCTAAACTCTTGGTTTTTAAAAATTTGTTTTTGATTGTTTGTACTGCAATCTTGGAGAAACAATCTGAACCAAACGTAGCTAAAAATAGTCATTTTATCAAGTTTTCATTTTGCTCCCAATTTACAAAAAAATAACTGTAGTTAGGAAAAAAATTTTTAGCTTTCAGAATTATTAAACACTCATAAATTTAAATACAACCTTGTTTTATCGAGTTTTTTTTTATTTTAAACACAAAATTATGATTAAAAAATTGACGTTTTTTCTGATTTTCTACATTTCTTTTTAATTGAGAGATTTGGGCAGTTCACCCCCTTTTCGTGTGGACTAGCCAGCCGAAGACTATCATTTTTTCTACTTTGATATTTATTCGATAAACTGGAACACCCTGTAAATTAACTGCCTATTAGGAATTGACGTTGCATATTAGTAACATTAAAAAGCAGATTGAAAAAGTAAAAATAACCGGTAAAACCCAAGAATATTTGTTTTAAAAACTACTTTTTCGTTCTTTATGCTAAACAGATTAACACCAGAGAACAGCGACAGTTTTCCGAAAATAAATCGAATCCCGCATAAACTTTGTAACTGTTAATGTTAATCTACTCGCGAATACGCAATAAAGGGGGTACATGTGAGAATTCCCTTTTATTTGCATACATAAAAATTGCGTGGTAAAATACCATGAAATTAAATGAAAGATAAAATTTTATTTCCCTAAAAACACGGTGGTTTTCGATTATAGTGTAAGGATCTCGTGAAATTCACGATAAATGCTTCCCTAAGAAACAAATCTTCCTCAAGAAAATTAAGTTTTTCTTATTTTCTGCTCGTAATCCAGACGCAATCATGCAATCATCGAAAACCAAACAATTTTTAGTTACCAAAATGGGATTACAATTGCGTAAAAACCGAAAAAATCTCATCAAAGTGTTTTCTGGGTCACAAAAATTAAGGAAATCCCAAAAACGATTTTAAATCCATAAGAAAACGAATTTAAAAAAAAAAACATGTTAGTATCGAGGTAGAAAAAATGAAAGTTTTCGCCCAGCCAGGCTGCACGAAACGGGTGTGAACAGCCCAAAATTTCTCCCTAACATCAAAAATTGATTTCAAGGGTATTGCAGGACTAAAGTCAAGAAAAACCTATCTAAAATTCAGTAAAATGGGTGTTTTTTGTACAAAAAAAATGAAAACGCTCAGAAATCCATCAGAAGATGGGTATTGCAGGCCAAGAAAAAACTCTCGAAAAGCCAGTAAAATGGGTGTTTTTTTGGACAGAAAACTAAGGAAAACGCAAAAAAATCCTGCAGAACAAGGGTATAAAGAAAAACCTATCAAAAATCCAATAAAATGGGAGTTTTTAGGACAGAAAATCAAGGGAAACCCTCGAAAATCCTGCAGAAAAAGAGTACTGCAGGACAAAGGGCTAGAAAAACTCTTGGAAGTCCAGTAAAATGGGTGTTGTTTGGACAGAAAATCAAGGGAAACGCTCCAAAATCCTGCAGAAGAAGATATTGCACGTCAAAGGAAACGCTCAGAAATCTCAAAATTGTGGATTTTATTACCATTAATGTAATGATCCTACAAATAATTGATTTCAAACGTTATTTTTTTGTTTGTTTTTATTGTTTAGTACATATTTGGGAATAAGTTTGTTTACGAAGTTTGGGTAGTGGCGCTTGCTAGTGAGGGAATGCGAAGAAATCTAACGGTACCATGGTTTGGGTAAGGGTCACTGTCCTCGGACTCCTTCCCGGCAAAGTCAAATGACGTAATAATCCACAATTGACCCCCAATCAAAGCAGCGCTCGTTGTTGAATATCAACAAAATTCCAAGACGACTCATGAATACCTTATTTTCTCTAATTAGGTAGTTTTCGGCAGCAAACAACCGACGACAACCTTTTCTATTTCTTATAGAAGACTTTAATGATGGGATTAGTAGTGAATGTTTAAAACCTCAAGTTCTCCTTCGAATTTTAAAAATATCAAACTTCTGCATTATTCTCAAGATGAACGATAAAAAAATAAATTCGTTTTATAAGGTAGAAAGAACATCATACATACAAAACAATGAATATAAATGTATTAACCTCGATTATGTAACTGACTATAAAATAAACAAAACAGTAACATCTTTGATTCAGAAATTACCTAACAATTTTTCCCTTTCTAAGTAAATATTTATTAGGACATAAATAGGTATGTATGTAGATTTAGCTCAGCATCAGGTAGTTTCAAGGATAAAATTTTATTGGAGATTCATTCAGCCGAACCGAAAATAAATAAATGTTGCTTTTCTATTACGGGGACTAACAGTCCTCAGTCAATAATAAAATTTTAATTCTTTATTTCTTGAAAAATTCTGTGGGATAATAATAATAAATTCAGTGAAAAAATAGGAATACGTCTTCAAAAAAGGTGTTTGTTTTTGTTGGAAAAAAAAGTAGGTACGTAAAGGAAGTAAAAGTAAAAAAGTATAACGGAGGGGAAGTATGACGGAGGGGGAAGTATGACGGAGGGGGAAGTATAACTTTTTTAGTATAAGTTTTTTTTCCAAAAGATTTTTTTTTTTTTTTTTGTATCAAGGTAGAAAATTGGATTTTAGCCCAAGGGAGGTCCCTCTGGTAAGGGTGGAAGTATGAAATTTCTCCCTACTAAAAATGATAATTCATTATTCTATATCAATACCAAAAACCAAAAATTCCTAAAAAATAAGGAGTTATTAATGAAAATTGAGGAAAATCGGACCAACGCCGTTTGGCCGCAGCGAATTTTTTAAAATTTCAAGCAGACATACTCGTATCTCCGCCATGTTTTCAAAATTCAAAAATTTGTGTGAAAATCGGTTGAAAACCGTGGCCGTAAAGTGTTCCGGAAAAAATGCTACGGACGGCCGGCCGGAACCACAGACAAAGTTGAGATCGGTATAGGTCCATATTCGATCCCCAAAAATCCGACGTGGAGGTTATCACTATAACTTCTTTAAGGAAATTAAAATACATTGAAATGGTGGGTCTTGTAAGAAAAAAAAGCTCGAATATCCGGGAGAAACCCTTAAAAATCTCGTCAAATGGGTGTTACTGAAACAGAAATCCAAGGAAAACGCCCAAAATTCTGTTTATTTATTCATTTGAATTGATTTTGACTTACAAAAAGCAAAGAAGTCAAATAGGTAGTACACTGGAGAGGATAAGCCGGTAGTCTTCAGGAGTCTTTCCCTAATCATAGAAAAACAATAATATTTTGTCAAAATCTCTACTTTCCTTCCTTCAGAGGACTGTGTTTTTTTGCCCAAAAAATCCTTTTTGATGGATTTTTTTTGTCCTTCTCATCATTTTTTGGTCTAAAAACCTTAAATTTACAGCAAACAAGGCACTTTTTCTCGATTTTTCGTCCATAAAACCCCTTTTTTGGATGTTTTTGTTGGTTTTTGTGCCCGAAAAACATCTTTTTTGAGTATTTTCCACGTCAATTTCCTCAAAACTAGCTAAATATATTTAAGCTTAACCACCCTAGCCATATAAAAAATTAAAAATAAAATGCAAGATAAAATTTTTAAGGATGCTAATGTATTGATCCGAAATTCATTTGTTGTACTCGTGTGGGATCCCTTTTGCCTCCAGATGCCAAATTTGTCCCGATTCAATGTTATGGACGTGAATGTTAAATGGGGAATGATAAAAGTAGAAGGGGAAAAGATTTTTTTTTTGTTCCTTCTGCCAGGAATAAGAAGTGGACACTGGGAAGGCTTCGGAGTCCGTTGAACTCCTGAGGGAATTGGGTCAGCTCCCGAGCCAAAGTCGACTCCGGCTCCAAGTCTCTCCAAATAGTAATTATCAACCTTTTTTTTACTTATCTGAAGAAAATTACGAATAATAACAAGCTCTTT
Source organism: Orius insidiosus (assembly GCA_014119065.1). Lineage (NCBI taxonomy): Eukaryota > Metazoa > Arthropoda > Insecta > Hemiptera > Anthocoridae > Orius > Orius insidiosus. The sequence continues at coordinate 61,966 of JACGAQ010000779.1, forward strand.
CTTTTCCTCCAAGGCCTATTCCGATTCGTCGATGGTCGTTGCCCTCTCCGTTTTATCTTGAATATTTGGCAAACTTCGATGAATACAATAGCTTTTGGGTGGAGCTTCATCTAAATAACTCCTCCTCTTTTAAAAACAAGCATTTTTGGCAAATTTGGTAATTGCTTAATAATTGCTGAACCCTTAGCCCATCACATGTGAAAGTGATTTTTTGTTAAAGACCTGCCAAAAAAAACCCTTCGATTCCATTATAGGCAATCTTTTTTTAATAGTTTCCTCCCAGACAGTGAGGAAAAAAACCGCAGCTGTTTTTTTACTGCAGATTCACCCTCTTATGCCTGATCACGCAAGATGTTTCCCTTTATTTTGATTTCACACAGGAAAAAACGAAAGTGTAGGCGTCGAAGGGTGAAGGGGGAAGCCAATATGTTTAAAGGTTTAAGAATCACCGTAGAAAGGGAAAAGGGATGAACGAGTCCCATTAAGGTCCTCCTGTCAGGTGGTGCATCGATGGGAAAGGAAACCAACTGTTGCATCTGGCCATTTATCAACACATGTCCGATGTTATTCAACTAGGAAGCTAAAAGGTTATCGAGAAAAAACCGACAATATACATACGTAAATCTTAATTCTAATCTATATACGCACATATGTGCTGTGTGGTCAGCCAAACCCCCTTTTTAAAAAGATATCCGGTGATCTTTTCACTGCTTGACATATGCTTTTTAAATCACTACTGTTTACTTTCTTCTACATTTTCCACCATTGTCTCTTTTTAATTACTACATTGTGGTATGAAATATGGCGTTTATTATGTCTCAAGTGTCTCAATGGGTGTTCCTATTGTCGAAATTTCAGGTTTGGTTTTATATTTATTGCTGCTCTGGGCGTGGCTGATGAAAATTTACTGCCTCAGATTATGATGGAGAATCGATGCGGGGTGTGCCAGGAATTTTATTTCCAGGATGACCAACTGTGAAGCATCGTGGAAAACTCCCAACTTTTCGGTAAAATTGGCGTTTTTTTGACCTGGAGGAAGGAAAAACGTACAAAAATCCAGTTGAAAGGGCAATTTTGGCAGAAATATTGAGCAAAACTATCGAAATTTTGGTCTTCTCAGACGAGAGAGCCCTTTGAACCAATGTCTGTGGCTGATGAAAATTTACTGCCTCAGATTATGATGGAGAATCGATGCGGGGTGTGCCGAGTAATTTTATTTCCAGGATGACCAACTGTGAATCATCGTGGAAAACTACCAACATTTCGGTAAAATTGGTGTTTTTTGACCTGGAGACCGGAAAAACGAATAAAAATCCAGTTGAAAGGGCAATTTTGGCCGAAATATTGAGCAAAACTATCGAAATTTTGGCTCTCTCGTCGCCCTTTGAACCAAAGTCTGCATTTTAGTGGGTTTGATGAGTGGACATAACGAACCTCGCAAATACCTTTGAAGGTAGCAGTGACGGAGTACAGTACCTGCCTTTTCCTGTGGAGGAGAAAACAGCGGAGCATCTGCTATTGCGAAGGGTTGACAAACCCGAAGTTCATGAGCTTAGGAGAAGGAAAGCATTGAACTATTCAATGATAACCTCTGGAGGCCAATCGGAAGCATGGAGCTGGACATAGAGCTTTAACCCTTTCGAGACCGGCGACTATAGTTGCCCAGCGGCGCCAGCGGGAAGCCTCTCTTATTTATTACCTTCGCTTCCCGTGGCGCTAGCGACATGCAAAAACTGGCCATCTGTTGGGGAAGAAATGAACTAAGTGATGATCGCATCACTCGTCGCTTTCTGTGCTTTGCTGGGCGCTGGGAGCGATCGGGGAGAAGTGAGGGGAATAGTTAGGGGAAAAGAGCTGCGCCAGTAGCGCAGAGAATCCGGCGTCAGACGCGGTTTTGAAAGGGTTAACTCAGACCCAAAAGAGTATAAATTTGCGCAATTTTAAACTGAGTTGCGCAATATGGATAGACCTAAGAAATTGCTGTAAAATTGTTGTTTTACAGCATTTTTGCTCAGTTTAAAATTGCGCAAATTTATACTCTGACTTTTGCTGGACGAAAACTCTTGCGTATTGGGTGAAAATTGTTTCAATCAGAAGGAAGCAAAAATCCGGAAAATAGGCTGATAGGAAATGATATTTTCTGGAGGCCAATCGGAAGCATGGGGCTGGACATAGAGCTTTACTCAGACTCAAAAGAGTATAAATTTGCGCAATTTTAAACTGATTGCGCATTATGGCTAGACCTCAGAAATTGCTGTAAAATTGTTGTTTTACAGCAAAAATGCTGTAAAATTGTGGTTGCTGGACGAAAACTCCTGCGTATTGGGTGAAAATTGTTTCAATCAGAAGGAAGCAAAAACTCGGAAAATTGGCTGATAGGAAATGATATATTCCCTGGCAAAACAACTATGGAATACCCTCTCTAGTAGGTAACACAATAATCTTTGAAAAAGTTAAAAGTTCATTAACTTAAATCTTCCCACAAAAGAAATACTTAAAACGCCTTTTAAATTAAGAAAAATCTCAAATAGCCAATTATTAGCACGCAATCTTTAGGCATAAAAGGAAACCGGACTAACTCGTTCAATTTTTTATACATCTTTTTTTTTCCATCTTAATTTATTTTTATAAATTTTCCACTTCATTTGAACCTTATGTCGGACTAGATAATATTGAAATATATTATTGGTCGAGCTACCTGCAGTGATTACGTAGGATGTGATAATCGATCTCGGTGGGAAAAGCTTAAAGAACCCAGACTTGCATCTGTCAGCCTCACCTGTTCGAATCTTTAATCAAATTAATGATTTTGTTTATTCATACACATTATAAAAATGACTTGATAGTAGCCTGTCCACCTGTGAAAGAATTTTTTATTTAAAAATAATTAGATACATTTATAGATTTAAGAAAACTTCAGGTTTTTCGGGTAACCGATGTGGGAGGATGAAACAAAAAAATTTACTTTCCATAACGTCGGAAAGCGAAAGCGACCCTTTCCTTTTCTTACCTTGGCCCTTTACCAAAAGGGTCGTCAACCCTTAAGCACATTGTGAAAGAAAAAAAATGAATTTCCTGTATTTACCACCAATATTTTCTTTCCTTTTTTATCCTGCAGGTAAAAACTGGAGTGCTCGAGCGTGGGAAGAATGTGCCCGGAGAATTTTTCTCGTTGTTTTGCATACCGTTTTATATAATGTTTATATTAAGCTCATTAAAGCTTAAATACAACTATTATAACCTCACATAATCTTTTTAACTTTTTTTTAATGTGTGAATATAGATAATTAATTGTTGACTTTTTTTTCGGAAGGAAGAAGGTGAGAAAAATAATTTTTCGTCCCTACTATCGAATAAAATTTTAAGTATCAAGGAAGAAAAACAATCTTCACTCAGTAAGGTGAGCAGTAAAATTAGTACTGTACCAACAATTTAACCCCCCCCCCCCCCCCCCACGCCAGGCAACCTAATGATCGGCAGAAATCACACATCAGTTTTCATCGACGGAGTCTGGGAGACCCTTTTTCAGAGACTGCTAAAGAGGGTATCACAATACCTTCTATATGAAAGGAAGTTGAAAAATGGCTCAAAGTCATAGACGAAAATACATTTTAGCCGAAGGAAAACTGCTGAAAATGCAGTAGGTACGAATTTTTTGCTTCAGAGAAAGGACAGAAAAGGCAACAGCTTGTTCCTTTTTTAACTTCCTATAAAGACAGTTATTGAGATACCCTAGATAGACTATTTCCGAAAAAAGCTATCAAGAGCCCTTTAAGGGCTCCTTTATTAAGCTTCAAAAAGATCAGTTAATCTTTATCCCTGTAGCGCCTTGTGACGCCACTTTTTCCCGAGAACGCAATTTTCAATTTTCACCTTTATATTTACTAATTATTTTGAAATCATCGATTTCACGTGGTCAGAATGAGCCATATCCTGAAACCAAAAATCGAGGGTATCACAATAACGTTAAAAATCTCAACCAAGGAATTTCATCCAAAATAACAGGCTTTAAAAAGAGGTGTAAATTGCCGGCTTGACTCCTACAGAGTGAAAGGTTCGGGTTTTTAACCCCTCTAAAAGTTATTAACCTTAACAAAGTGTAAAATAGCCAATTTTTGATAAGAATCTATCCTATCTCACTCTATAAAACGTACAATCATCTTACCACCTACTTACCTCGACTACTTTTCAAAGGGCTTCAACATTGAAATTCCATTTAATTAATGAATTCAGGTCAGTTTTAAAAGATTTTTTAGGTTTTTAAAACATTTTTTTTTTAACAACCTGTTTTTGGTATCAGAGAACGGTACTTGACTTCAACAGCTTCGTAAAACAGGTTCCATTCCCTGGACCGCTGCATTCCTCTCCAGAGGCAGTGAATTACCTCGGAGATTCTCGTTTCTATCAGGGGAAGTATTTAACGGGACTTGCTACATTTTGCTACTTGATATGCTTTACATGACTTCTTAATTGCTCGGTCTTATTAAAACTTGGTTCCAAGCCACTTCAGGAGGAACCTTAAACCACGATCCTCAAATGCTTTTTAACTTCCTTAAAGAAGTTATTGTGATACCCTCCACATCGGTTTTTTGGGGAAGGGTCTTACAGACCCAGTAGGATAAATTCGAATATGGATCAATACCGATCTCAACTTTGTCTGTGGTACCGTCCGGCCGTCCGTCCGTAGCGATTTTTTGAATTTCGAAAAAATGGCGGAGATATGTCTGTTTGAAATTTTAAAAATTCGCTGCGGCCGAACTGTTGGTCCGATTTTCACCAATAAATTACTCCTTATATTTTTTAATAATTTTTGGTGTAAAAAAATTGTCATTTTAATGTTATTATTTAATGTTATGTTATTAGAAATTTCATACTTCCACCCGTTACGAGAGGAACCTCCCTTGGGCAAAAATCCCATTATTTCTACCTTGACACTTACAAAATTTTCGAAAAAAAATCTTAAACAATTTTTGGAAAAAAAATGCAAATTAAAAAAAAAATTAAAAGATTTTTCGAAAAAAAAAAATCTTAAACATTTTTGGAAAAAAAATGCAAATTAAAAAAAACTTAAAGGATTTTTCGAAAAAAAAAACTTCCCCCTGAAACCCCATCCGTTATACTTAACCCTCCTTTGTAGTTTCTTCCTCCGTTATACTTCCCCTCCTTTACACTTCCCCTGCGTTATACTTCCCCTCCTGTATTTTTACTTCTCTTTAAGGAAGTTTTCGTTGGAAGCTCCTCAAAATTGTACTTTTCCTCCCGATGTCACACACGAACTTTCAAAATACACGAAGAAAGCATTCTTCGAAATAAACATAAGAAGGTAAAAGTTTTCCCTAAATAGAAAAGAACGAAATTATCAAAGGTCGAGGCTCTATTTATTACATACGCCATAAAACCTTTTTTTCTTAAATATTTTCATGAAAAGGGAACTTCCTTTTCCTCGAAAATTCAAGTTTGTTGACCTCTCTTTTTACCACATATCAACATGTCAAAAGTACTTTACGTAATAGTTCCGGGTACATATTTTACAAAAAGGGTGGCAGCCCTTTTTTTTTTATGTCTTGTGTTTACGGAACGGATCGATGTTGACAAAACGGGAATAATGGGGAGGACAAAAAATATTGGGAGTATTGTTTGTCCTTTTAGGTCTGACTTCAAAGAAAAGGAACTTTTTTTAGGTGCATGTTTTAACGTTTTAATTTTAAATAAAAATAGCAATTGTTCCATACATTGGAGCAAATGATAATAGCAACTTCACTCAATTCACGCCTCACGACGTCTTTTATCATCAAAGGGAAAATGGTAGGGAATTTTGTTTAGTGATTTAAAAGTTCCGGTTTGAAGAGCTTCCAACGATAACTTCCTCAAGGATACAGGAGGAGGAAGTATTAAGTAGGAGAACACAGGTAGAGAATGTACGTAGGAGGGGGAAGCAAATTTCAATAGTACATTTTCATTCAAATTTAATTCAATTAGTAAAACCCAATTTTAACATACAATCTGTGCATAGTAAAACATTTATGCATAATAAAAATAACTTGCCCATAGGTACCTAGCAAATAAAAAGTAGTTATATACAATATGAAAACTATCGATTGAATAATATTCAATTATTATATATTATGTAAATAAAGGTAATAGTAAAAAAAATTGAAATAATTAATTTAAATAAACAATTAAAAAATAAAATATACAATAATATTAAAGAATAAGATTCCAAGTATTTACATTTTTATACACAGTATGAAAATCATTCGAAAATAACAAACAAAAATTGAAATAGTTAAACAATTAAAAAATAAAACATACAATAATTAAAGAATACGATTCCAAGTATTTACATTTTTACACACAGTATGAAAATCATTCGAAAACAAAAGAAAAGACGTGTAATTCTCTAAAAATAGGTCAGCATTCGAACTTTTATTTCATTAACTTTTGTTTCTCTCTTAGTGATTTATTTTCTGGATTAGCTCATTAAAAATTGCAACCCGAAAATAATTGGCGTTGAAATTTGGTTCAAACATATCCATGTAATGAGCAAATCTCATTGCATACCAGCAAACAAACACTCCACAATTTTCAGTGTCTGTTTGGGATGATTTTTTCGTCGTCTGGATTTGCCGGAATTCACCTTGTTCTCCCGTTGAAGAAATAAAATCAAAGAAACGGGATAACCCTTGTTTCACTTCAGTACTACTGGCTGTGGCAGACATGGGGTCTAGAGTCGTGTAAGTATTTTCATCTAATCTTATGAGGGTTACCACCCAGTGATTGCCACCGCTATTGAAGGGTAATGCAATATGAGTTTTGCCCATCATCGACAAATTGGTAGACATATATTCATGAATAAGACCTGTATTACTATCCGGGGCCGCAAGAATTTGGCATAACGTTGTATCCACAAACGTAAAGTGTGGGCATTTATGGGACAGTAGGTACAAATAGCAATCAATTATATTGTCTGTTAACCAAAGAGGATGAAAAGATGAAAGTCCACGACTTTTGATTTCTTTAACTTCTTCAGGAGAAACTCGAGTTTTCAAAGATACCAAGTCGTGTTTATTAATTTTGTAACGACCGCCAGAAAATGAAAACAACGAAGTATTGGCTGAAAGTTCGAATTCATCTATCTTAGCGTTCATTTCGTTGACTTTTCTGGCTAATCCTTGGGTATCATCAGGTGATGCCGAACCGTTGTCCGAAATATCTTGAAACGTCGCATACGTATTTTTGCTGGGAACATTCAGAGGTACTTCGTCCTTATCTTCATCTGTCTCGAGCACAATTGAATTACTGTTTTCATCTTCATTCGTAACTTCGAAATGGTGAATCAAATCCGATGCAATTTTAACGGACACAGGTTTATGGTCAGAAAAGTAGCTCTCATAAGCACTTGCTGAACACTCAGAACTGTGCAAGTTTGAAAAAATTACATCTATTTGGGTGTTAAAGTCGGTTGTTGAAATTTCCTCGCATAAAATTGATTTCATTTTATACTTTTCAAGCTCGACTTCAAGAGGATTTTTTTCATTAAATCAAAATTGAAATCTCCAAGCATTACTAAGTTTGACCTGGAGTCGAACTTCTTCAGTAATTCTTTGAGACTCGAGAAGAACAGTGAATTTGTACACGAAGGATTTTTGTAGCCTGTGATAACAAAGTATTTGCCGACGCTGAACAAGATAAGTTCTACGCCGTTTCTCTTGTTCTTTTCGCAATTTGAAATTGTTTTAATCATTTTGATTTCCTTTTCAACATTCGAATTCACCAGTACTAACAATCCACGCTTGTGTTTCTTTTCAACCCTCTCTGAGGAGTGAAAACATTTAAAGTCGACGTCCCCTATTGTTATAAGTGCAGGAGCTTTTTTGTGTAATGTTTCAGCGAAGACAAGAACGTCACCTCTGGAATACCAGCAATCCCTTTTTAGGTCATCTATACTTTTTCTCAACGAATTAACGTTGTGATAGATGATGGTCAGGCCATGTTTTTGTTTTAAGTTATCGTAACATAACTTGACGATTTTATTACTCCGGAGCCTTTCGATTTCTTCGATATCTTTTGATCGGCCACTTCTGAACAACTTGTTATTGATGTCGCCCAGAATGTAGAGGCCTTTCAAGCTCTTCACTCGACTTAACGCTACGTAAAGCAGTTGTCGGTTGGCTCTACCAATCGAATTGAAGTCCAAGCATATCTCGTCGTAGCTCTGACCCTGTGATTTGTGAACAGTCAACGCCTCTGCTGGTACAAGGGGAAACTGTTTCCTAAATATTTGGAATACTTGATTCGGACTAGTACTTAGAGGAGAGTTAAGCCTGTCCATACGCACCAAATTGTCGGGTATGTTGTTTTCTCTCATAAAATCGGCGTACTTGATTTTACGTTTCATGCCAATTCTTGCTTCTGGAAATTCAATCCATACTGCTTGCACCGTACCATCCACAACGGTGACATGCCTTAAAGTGCCACAAGCACCATTGACAAGACCTTGGTCCACTTCGATATTATAAGTTATCATGTACTTAATTCCGATTTTGAAAACAACGTTGTTAGGCAGACCTAACAAGTCTGACAATTGGCGGTTTTTAATCGACCGTCTTATATCGGTTTCCTGTTTTGCGGATAAATTTTTGCCAATGATGACGTCTTCCGCAACCGATTCATACGGTACCCCAGGATGGGATCTGATCCTTTTGTCATTGTATCGGTCGACTAAAATATTTTTCGAGTAGAGTCGTATGGCAGACTCGGGAACCGACGTCGGCGAGACTTTCCTGCTTCTGAGCACAGCCAATTCCTCGTGGTTTAGCTCAATATTTCGAGCTATCTGATTTAAGACAAGTATGAACTCCTTTTCACCTTTTTGCCTCATAATTTCATTCAGCTCGTAGAGAGAGAATTCTTCCCACAGAGGATTTACGGCTTGAAAAATACTTAGCTCGTTTACGTAGGGCGGCTCGAAAACAGGCTTATCCATCACTGGGGGTAGCTGGTGTAAATCGCCGACGACTATTACAGAAACGCCTCCGAAAGTGTCATTTTTTCCCATTATCTGTCGAAGTCTTGTGTCTACTCGGCCTAGAGCCCTCGATCCAACCATGGAAATCTCATCAATAATCAACAATTTCAAATCGATGAGTTTGCACCGCAAGGAATTCGCAACGTCTTCACTTAAAGCTGGCATTGTTCCACCGAACTTAGTCACTGGAAGAGAAAATGCCGTGTGCAAAGTTACTCCTCCGATGAGATGCGCGGCTTTTCCGCTTGGTGCCGTGAGCAACACTTTCGGAGTGTCGGTTTTAACACCAGGGCGTTTCTCGTAATAATACGTAAGAAGCTGATACAGAACGCTGATAACAACACTCTTTCCGACACCGGCTGCTCCAGATATAAAGAGCCTCAACGGTTTACGCTCTTTCTTGATTTCGGAATACACATGCATGACGATTTCCCTTTGACCGTCATTCAACATGCGTAATGTTTTAAGAGTGTGTTCCCAGTCGTTCTTAGTCGGAGTCACTATTCTCACAGTTACGGTTTTCTTGTTCGACGTAGTGCCGCCTTTCGGCTTTCCCGACTGTTCATCTATGTCGACTTCCATCCCAGAAGGAATTTTATCTGCGATGACGTCTTCATATTCCGCTTCATCAAGTTCGGCAACGTTCGCCTGAGCGAATTCGAGCGCTTTATCCATTTGCTCCTCGGTAATGACATTGTATTTGCTACAATTCCGGCGTATCGTTTCAATATTTTCTTTGTACAGTATTTCGCAGTTTTTGTTCTCCACGTCTGATTCTTCGTCTCTCCAAGGGAGGAATAACAATATCTGCTCTCTGTAAAAGTTATATTGGTCTTGGCTGATCTTGTAGTGTCTGTACCTGAGGATTTTACGGCGCTGGTAGGTTTCGCGTTCTTGGTCAGCTTCAACCAGCTCATCGTCATTTGACTCAGACTCGCTGTTCAGTGAAACAACTTTAGACTTCTTCTGTCGATAAGCTGTCGCGAAATCTGCCAGGCATTCTTGTTCTCTACTACGTTCTCTCTCGGCGTACCTCTCTGTTATACTGGGAAGGAAAACGTCATCGCAGTCTTCCGGAAGAACGGCCAAATCTTTCGGAGCCTTCAGCATCCTACTTCGTTCTTGCCTTGGGCACGAGTTAACGAAAATGCAGGATCGACTACACTTAGAAAGCTGCAAACCCATCACGTGATATGCAGCCTCCTGCGCCGACATCAGATTGGCGTTTAAAAAAACGTTCGCTATCTTCCGAAGTTTATCGCGAATGCCGAGCCCTTTAATGTTAGCGTCCATTGCAGCCGTTTTTAATAATTTTGAGAGGCCCGCCTCTATTTTGGTTATGTAATTGACCATATAAGAGGCGCAGCTGTATGGGTCTAAAACATATTGTATGTCAATGTTGGAGTTGAACAGGGTTAACAGAGTTTTGTTGTGGGAGTTTATGGCCACCGAGAGTGAGTCCCTCTTAAGGAACACTCTCGGTTTGTCGATTTGAGAACGTATAGCCAAAATGTATTCCTCTTCTGATATATTTAAATCTTTGAGGATGGTTTCGAATGAGACGTCAGTGCTCTTCATATAGAAACCGTACATCTTTTTTTTAATAGCTATACTGTTTTTTTTTATTTCGTCACTACGCTGCCCTTCTTCCAAAGGTTCAAGAATTAATGTTCTCGGCATGACGGGTATGGGGTAATGAAACCTGCATACCTTTTTGCTTTTGCTTCCTTTGAAGCAAGTGTGCGTATGTACGTGTCTCTGCATACTCAACAAAGGGAATGCTTCGTCGTATTGGCAAGTTATGTGCTTATCGATAAACGCGATGCATTCCTCGTTGGAATTTTTATTGTATACAGGAGCATTTCGACACCAGAGAAACATGTGCTCGTGTGGACTGCCCCTTTGTTGGAATTCTACTTTTTGATAACTATCGTGAACGTAATTATCACCAAAAGGACCGTCCGGAGATTTAAGGAGTTTCATTAAACTACTTACTTTAAAATCGAAATAACGAGCACAGGTTACTGGATCGTCACGTACTAGTTTTGTTTTGCAGAACGTATCCATTTCCAACAATTGTGTATCTGTAAGAAGCTGATCGTGTTTTGCGAAGTATAACGATCTCAAAAGCTCGGTCCAGCTGGACTCCGTTACTGAAACTGTAAAAAAAAGGTTGGATGCCCCATTTGGCGAACCATGGATAGAAGTTCACCTTTTCTTTTTTCCCAATAACTAGGCGCACTTCGAATATTGGTTAAAACTCTGAACCCTGCGTCGTTGATGACAGCGTCGTTAAGAAATTCTTTGTTAAGAGCGTCTTTGGCTGTTATGGCGGTTGAAGATATTTTACTTTTTCGCATGCATACATTCAAAGAACTAGACACTGCCTTCTCCTGTTTCAATTTTGCCATGTACAGAATCCTTTCAGGACTACAACATCTTCGGTCTTTTCTACGAGCTTCCGATTTGGCCCGGTCCGAGTAGCTCAATTTTTCGTGAGTGAGAATTGGCTGTCCGGCAAACTTTCGGGGAAAGCAGAGTTCGTCCAGATGAGTGAATTTATGCCACGCGATTGGAGATTTATCTTGCCCTGGGGCAATTATCTTGGTCGAACAGATTCCTTCAACCACGTCTTGGTTGGCATCGGTCAGCAACACCTCGTCATCGTCATTGAAGAAGTCCGAGTCAGAATCGAGCTCTTCGTTGTCAACCTTTTTTTCACCATCTTGTGATTCAGTTTCGGTCGTGGCAACTTGCTCATTGATGTCAACTTTTTCGTCAACGTCGTCAACTTGATCCTGAGCATCGACGATAAAGGCCAAACAGAAGTCATCTTCTTCTTCCCGGAATCTTTGAAAGTATTCCTCGTTCACTCTTATTTTATATTTTTCATACAAAGGTGTATTCACCAAGTAGTTCAACGCCTTACAAATCAAAGCCGGTCTTATGGTTTCAAATTTGTAGTCCGACTTATGCTCTATATGACGTTTCAGCTTCACCTGGATTGTGGCCATTTCGTTGAACTGTCTTGGTAGGAAAAAAAAATTATTTGAAAATTTTATATCAAGGTAGAAATTCAGTACGGTTAGCCAAAGAGAGGCCGCCCTCGAGCCGGCGAAGTGACTCACATTTCTGCCTAGAAAAATTATTAAGTAAAAAAATTTTGGAAAATTAAAATTTTAAAAACATGGAAAATTTTTAAATAATTCAAGGAATGTTTAGTGAAAATTTGGTGAAGATCGGACCAACGGTACGCCCACAGCGCTCATTTTAAATCTTTGAACAGTCATATCTCCGCCATTTTGAAAAATTTCGAAAAAAGCTCTCGTCATTTTCAAGATTTCTGTGAAAGGAAGCTTGTGTATAAATTTGGTGAAGATCGGATGAAAATTGCGGCCGTGAAGTGTTCCGGAAAAAGTGGCGACGGACGGCCGGCACCACAGACAAAGTCAGGATCGGCAAAGATCACTTATCAGATTTATCCTACGGGGTCTGGAAGACCCTTTTCTAGTAACAGGGGGTCGGAGGGTATCACAGTAACTTCTTGAGGAAGTTAAAATAAAAATTAAGTACCTAATAAATCGCCATTTTATTTTCCGTTAAAAAATTCTTGAGGAAGTTAAACAAAAAAAAAAAAAAAAATTATTTTGAAAATTTTATATCAAGGTAGAAATTCAGTACGGTTAGCCAAAGAGAGGCCGCCCTCGAGCCGGCGAAGTGACTCACATTTCTGCCTAGAAAAATTATTAAGTAAAAAAAATTTTGGAAAATTAAAATTTTAAAAACATGGAAAATTTTTAAATAATTCAAGGAATGTTTAGTGAAAATTTGGTGAAGATCGGACCAACGGTACGCCCACAGCGCTCATTTTAAATCTTTGAACAGTCATATCTCCGCCATTTTGAAAAATTTCGAAAAAAGCTCTCGTCATTTTCAAGATTTCTGTGAAAGGAAGCTTGTGTATAAATTTGGTGAAGATCGGATGAAAATTGCGGCCGTGAAGTGTTCCGGAAAAAGTGGCGACGGACGGCCGGACGGCCGGCACCACAGACAAAGTCAGGATCGGCAAAGATCACTTATCAGATTTATCCTACGGGGTCTGGAAGACCCTTTCTAGTAACAGGGGGTCGGAGGGTATCACAGTAACTTCTTGAGGAAGTTAAAAAACCAGGAAACTATGAGAGACTTCAATGCTCAATAAGGAAGGTTAGGCAACATTTACGACCCACACTTACGAAATTAAAACTACCTATAAAAATCGACCTTCGGGCTTTAATAAGAATTCAGCCGAGGTAGATTTCGGTGGATTGCCTGGGAAACCGTCAGAAAGGGCAAAATAGAAGCAATGGTAGTCGCTGTTTTTTTGGACCCAAAAATCTGCAGTTGATGGAATGGCGGATCTCTGGCACCCTTTTTTGCGCCTTTGATTTACGGATAAGAATTATTCTGTAAAAAATAACAATAGTCAGATCGTAAATCGTGTACGTCGCAATTGGATGTTTTTATTCCGAAGTCGAACTGGAAAATCGTGTTTTGTTGGTTGATCCGAAAATGGTATAATGACTGTAATCGTCCTATGTGTAGCGAGTGCCGTTCCTTTCCATCTCCCCACCTCGAATCCCCCATCGAACTGAGAGAATGAACTCGGAAGTATCTTCCAAGAATGAGCTCCGATTAGTGCTGAGGATCGCCGAGACTATCGGTCAAAAGAATCAGAGCGTGAATAAATCATGAAAATGGAAAGAAGGTTCAAATAAGCCATTTTTTAATGATTCTGAGGTCTACAAGGTGGGATCTAGAAGACTAAAGAACGGGTTTGATGGGGTTCGCCTCGAGCCATTGGATTTTTCCTGGTGCGATGGAAGTTTGGCATGAATGACTGAGAAACTTGGGACTATTTCTTGAGTTCAAATAAGCATTTTTGGAGCATTTGCAGAGATCCATCAGCCCAAAGAACGAGTTCACATCCAGCCATTGGATTTTCCTGATAGAGTGGAATTTTGGTATGAATGATTGAGAAAGTTGAGACTATTTCTGTTGTCTACAATTTTCTAAAAGGGTTTTTCTTTCCCTAGGGATTGTCGATGATTCTAGTCCCGTGACGAAAAGGGGTTCCCTGTTTCCTCGGGTCGAGATTGTTCCGCTATACGGCTCCCCACCTTTCGGGTTCGCGAAAACGCGGAGGGGGGTTCTTCGGAGTCATTGAACCTTCCTTTTTCCTCGCGGTCTCGACTCGCGGGTTGGGGCCGCCCGGTAACAACTCACGGATTGGCTGGGAAACCTTCGCTCAAAATGGGGCCCTCCTCTTTTTTCTGTTCTTTATTTGGCCCTCCATGTAACGAAAGTCATCAACGGCAAAATTACACTCCTCCGGCCATTGGTTGACCTCTCCTTTTTTTCCCCCCACGGGATTAGGCCTTCCCTGCTTCCTGAGTCTGACAATAATAAAAATCCTGACCCAATGTAAGTTCAACTGGGCCGATAACGGTTTTTCGAAAAGGCAAGTTCGGGTGAAGGCCGCCGGTGACACATGCTGATTTTTTTCTCCATCGCATTATCTCTAATGGCAGTGAATAAAAACTAATTAAACACCTGTGAAAATACCTTCTAGCCACATATTCAACTAAAACCAGCCAGATAGGTAGTAACAAACATAGAAAACCCATATTCTTCCAAATTTCCAAGTACAACTGGTTGGAGCTAAAAATTAGACCAATATTGATCATTCCATACGAACTTCTTAAGTAAATTACGTCAAATGCTCTCATTGCGACAACAATATCGACTGAAAACAAGGTAGAAAAAATGAAAGTCTTCACCCAGCCAGGCTACATGGAACGGGCGTGAACAGCCGTATTATAGAGACCCTATTTCAATCAATTCTATAAAGAGGATTTGATGAAGATCGTTCGATTGCGCGTCTCTCCGGGGTACACAAAACTTAAGATAGAAAATCTCTGACATTTTTGCAAAGTTTGAGAAATGCTCTCGGCTTTTCAAAATGTTAAAAGCGACGCACAGCCGGCGCAACAGAAAACCTCATGATCTCTAAAGTCTAAAGACTCTCTTCCAAAAACCGGGAGTATCTTCAGCAACTGGTGTCTGCAGCCACAGTATCGAGACTTCGACACATGAAATATGGCACAGTCTTGCCAACCGTTTAGTATTTTTAAGTGTATAAAAATTATTAACCACAACTTTTTGATAACGCTTCAGTTTATCGCAGACAATAGACATTGGCGTGCGGCGAAGGGGTTTTTTCAAGAAGGAGCCATTACTTTTCTCGGTGGGAGGTAAGACTTTAATGGGAAGCAAAAAGAAGAAAAAAAAGCATTTCGTTATTTTTTCTATCTTTTATTACCCCATACCAAGAATGGCCTGATTGTTCCATCTTTTCAAAAACGCTGCATCATCCTTCAGGCTCATCAATCAAAAAAAAAAAGTTAAAAAATATTTTTCTGGAAATGAAATCGAAGCTCGTCCTCTTTACATAGATATAATTTGTGTTAAGAATTTAGCGAATGTCGCCATCGGGTGTGAGGAAAGGGAAGTGTGTTACGAGGGGCAGTGACCGCACGAAGATTCAACAAACAATGACCCAGTCATCGCTTAAAACAAAAATCTGCATGCAAAACTCGTCTTCGAATACGTCAAAAAATGTTAATTCCCTTAAAATTCATTAGCTCGTTTTTTTTCTAAGCCTATTTTTTTCAAATTCATGAATAACATGAGCACGAAGTCTATTGAAAATAATAATAGTTTCATAAATTAACCTTGGAAAATATTGTCGCTAAGACTGGATCGAGCAGACTTTTTTTTTGTGGGCAATATTTTAACCTTGAAATTCGCATTTGAATAGAAACTCTCAAGTCCCAACTTCGCCGATTGCAATTTTCAAACACAAAATATTCAAAGTTCCCCTCAAGACTACAAAAAAGGACAAAAAACCCTCAAAACATAAAGATTTTTAGTTTCCAAGGAGCGTAAAATGGTTTAAAATAACTATCATGGTTTTCATCACCATGAAGTCTCCTTCCAGCGAACCTTGAAATTCCCAAGTGCTTTGGCAGCGACATACCAAATGCGATTATCCTCTTTAATCCTTTTTTTATCCATGGATTAAAAATAAAAGTTGAGGAATTTTTATTATTGGAGAAGGACCTTCCGCGAAATGTGATGTATCCTGTGGTATCACGTTTGTTCCAGGAAGGTCTCTGTGACCCAATTCTTTCTGTGTGGGGGAAATTCCAGTTCTGTGAGAAGACTTTTGTTAAAAATATTTTAGCCTTAAAATTTGATTTTTAAGTACTTCAAAGTGTAAATTAAATAATTAAAAATGAAAAAAAAAAAAAAATCACTGAAGAAAAAGATCCTTTACGAGCCTAGGTTGTTATTCTTAATTATTCCTAATTATTAAAAGCGTTAATTTTTCTCATGAGTACTTTGACCTCGAGAGGTTTTTTACTTGGCAATGACTTTTGAGGTTTTTATACATTCTAGTGGAAGCGAATATTCTCCACGTCAGAGTTTTGATCACTGACCCACGGAGGACTTAATCAATTTTCCCCCCTAGATCCTAAAACCACCCTCAGCTCTTTTACCGGGAAAAAAAACAGGTGTTTTGAAGTTTTTTATATATTTTATATTGGGTGGGAAATCAGGTCCCTTTTTAAATTACGGGAAATTGACGTTAAGTTAAAATTATTATTAACTTTCTCCAAAAGGAGGTTATTGTGATACTCTCCAAGGAAAAGTCTTCGGAATTGTTTGTATTTCATTTCTTTAGTAGGTATTATTTATTTTTTTATAGGAAAGTAATTTTTTTCTCTAAGTGCGGCGTCCTTACCACCCAATTAGCATAAATCGTCGTTTCACTCAAGAAAAGACCACTCTCTGTTTTTATTACAATCCATAAAAATACAAGGTTAATTAATGATTTATTAAATCGCAATTCTTCTTTTAAAAAAATGAGAAACAAACAAAATCATAACAGTTTGCACAAACTGATTAGCAAAAAAGAAAAAATCCGATAAAAATTGTGGCCGTAAAGTTAAAAAAGGGCCTCACGGCGCAGCAGACAAAAAATTGACCCTACGAGGTCTGGAAGACCCTTCCCCAAAAACCCGACGTCGAGGGTATCACAATAACTTGGAAGTTAAAAAGTCAAATTGACCCTAGGGGGTATAGGAGACCCATTGACGGCAAACAACTCTTTGAGGTCTATCCGGAAAGTCCATAAAAAAATTTCTAGGAAGCCCGAAAGGCAATTCGGGGGTCACTTAAATCCTTCTTGGTACTCACGGAGCTCCCTTTACCTCCCAGAATCTTGTGTCCCTTAGGTACACCGCATGAAGGGGGGGGGGGGTCTTACACTACGATAATGCCCCGGGTCACACCTCTTGTGTGCTGGTTTTTGGCTTCTTCGATTACGGTGGTGTTTAAACACCCAAAACACCCCAAAAATTTATTTTTTGATACCCATGAAAGAAAATTTATCCGATTATCTAAGGCGAAATTGGGATTTCGATGCGTAGTTTGCTTGAAGTTTTGATTAGAAATCGAAGGTTTTTTTTTGTCGTTGAAAGGTGAACTGGATTTTATCCACGATTCGTTAAGATAGTGTGAAGTCGGGTAATTTTCACGATTAGAATATGCTAACGAGCTCTTCGGCAAGAGGTGTTGCGTATGTGTATAACTAACGGGTTAAAGGAGAAAGGGTCAGACAGTCGACGGTATGGCGGGGAAGGGGCATCCGAGAATCCGTGCCTTTGTTTTCGCTTTCATAAAGCGGTTCAAGTGGACCAGTGAGGAGGATTTTACAGTTGGTGGGGCTTCTTCGTTGTCGGATTGTTCACCAAGGACGACAAGACAAGCCCACTGGCCAACTACGACGAGGCATCCTCGGACACTTTACAACCCGAATGCTCCTCGTTAAAACTTTTATCTTTTACAAAGAACCTAACCGATAATTCTCTTAATGGTTTCAAAATCCTTACTCGCTCTTCTTATTTCAACATTGATCTTTCTTGATTCTTTATCAATGTCGACTCCTTCTTACTCAATAACCTCTTTTTCTTGAAGCTCAAAATCACACCCCGAACTTATAGATTAAAAATCCACAATCCCACCACTTAATGCATTCAAACTAAAAGATTTGAAAAATTGCATGTCGAGGATGTTTTATGAAGTCTGGCCCGAAAAGGTTTGTGTTCGTGTTAAAGCTTAACTAATTACGTGATAACAAAAGGACGAGAAGGGAGGCCACGGGGTCACCTGAGCCCAACAATGAACCGACCGACAATACGCAATCAACCGCCTTTATTGTTTCCAACGCAGTCTCCGCTTTTTCATACGGGACATTCACGTACATTCATCGAAAAGTACCCTTTTTTTAACCTTCACCAAGATGGAATTTAGTAAACTGTAATTCTTCGAGTACTACCGAGCCTCCACGTCGGGTTTTTGGGGAAGGGTCTTCCAGACCCCGGAGGGTCAATTCGAATATTGGTCTTTACCGATCTCAACTTTGTATGTGGTGCCGGCCGGCCGTGCGTCCGTAGCATTTATTTTTCCGGAACACTTTTCAACCGATTTTCACCAAACTTTCTTTAGTCGGTGAAAAGAAACTACCGAGGGTGATTTTTGAATTTCGAAAAAATGGCGGAGTTATGTCTGTTTGAAATTTTAAAAAATTCGCTGAGCCCGAACCTTGGTCCATTTTCACCAAATTTTCACCAATTACTCCTTATATATTTTTACGAATTTTTGGTGTATTTTTACATTAATTATCATTTTAGTAGGGAGAAATTTCACACTTCCACGCCTTAAGAGAGGGACCTCTCTTGGCAAAAATCCCATTATTTCTACCTTAATAATTGGAAAAATTTTTCGAAGAAAAAAACTCGGAAAATTTTCAAAAAAAAAAACTAAGAAAATATTTTGAATAAAAAAACTTGGAAATTTTTCGAAAATAAACTTCCCTCTCGTTATACTTCACCCTCCTTTATACTTTCCCTATCTTCGTTATACTTTCGTTCCCTTACACTTCCCTCTCTGTTATACTTCCCCCTGTTTTATATACTTCCCCCTCCTATATTGTTACTTCTCTTTAAGAAAGTTTTCGTCGGAAGCTCTTCAAACTAGTACTTCGGACAGCAGCTATTGATTGGGGAAAAATATTTAGCGAAATAATTATGGTTTGCTTAAACTTTTGAGAAACGAAAATTCTCTTGTGTTGGTTTTTTTCTTTTAAAAGTACTGGGTTGAAAAATCATGCGATGTTCACCCGAAGGGGAATTGCGGCTCTGTCACGCCTTCTCGTAACCTTCAAAATCAATCTCAGCAAGGACAGATCTTTCCCTGGGAAAACGTCTAGTTAGGATATTGAATTGAAAAAAAAAAAAACAATTAGATTATCACGTCTTTTCATTGTTTGATCAAATCGTGTTTTCCCCCTGCTCAAAACGATCGGAGATCAAAAAAGTAAGAATACGTAATGGAAAAGAACTTCCCGAAATTTTGTGCACAAAAGTGTCTTAAAAACACCTTCATTTCTGCTTTTTCTCTAACAAAAAACCATGATTTGGGTGAAAATGAAAACTCCCAGCAAGGTCACCTGCAAATTTTGTGCTACAACTGCAGCATTAGCTGGACGCTGTAAATTTTGTACTGCAACCGACTGGTAAAAGCAAGATTCTGTGGAAATTGGATGAAAATTGAAGGAGTGAAGTGCTTCAGAAAGTAAGTGCGGTGAAGTATCAAAGACCGTTCGATAAAGATCACCAATCAATTTCGCTCTATGTGGTCAAAAAGAACATCACCCGAAAACCGTACATGGAGAGTAATCCGATTCTCTTTTAAAAAGTTTTTCTTTTAAATATTGCGCTTCATTGCGTGAATGCGAAGATTACGGGAACGATGAATCACAAGTCTCACCCACAGGAGTGACAATTCCATTTTTTTCACATACTCTTTACCCACGCCGCGCCGAAAGATTTTATCAAATATCCCGAAAGAGAAGGGAGAAAAATCATTTTTTAAAAATTATTTTCAATCTCCGAGAGAAGATCGGATCCACTCCTTCAATTGCAGGGCACTCCTCAAATAGTCAAGGTCAAAAGAGTACGACGCAAAAATAAAAAAAGTGAACCATCCTTCAGGAGGAACAATAAAAATGCTAAATTAACTCAAGTCAGTGCCCTACAAGCGTGGGACATTTTACGAATTAGTGTAGGCCTTCCTCTTTAATATTCAAACGAATTGCCTATGACCAAAACTGAAAAAAGCGATGATTCCTCCCAATTTCCATCACATTTGTGGGAAGTCCGACAACTTTGTAAAAAAAAATGATAGATTTGCCTATGTCACTTTTAATTAATAACAATTAAAAGGATTTAAAATATCGCGTGCTTGGAAACAACTTGCGCGAAGTTTGTAGGCAGAATGCGAGGGACAGCGCTTGGCTTGATTAAAAAATCAAGGTAAATATAATAATTTTATATATTCATAATATCAAAGTGAAGGGGAAGGCAACGAGTCGAAGTGGAAGAGAAGAAAGGTGAAGAGTTCGTCGACCTCCTGAGAAGGGAGAGACAAGTGGAACAAGAAGGCATTGATTTCTGTCGGTAATGGCCCCCATGGAGGTGCCTTCATCAGATTATCCTCACCTGCTTTGCAAACCTGATGAAAAGTCATAAAAATCGTCCCGACTCCCGAAAGGCGATTCTTCATTTTGGTCCACCTCCTTGCATAAGATGGGCCTAACGAAAAATAAATGGAAACAAAAGGAAGCATTTTAAAATTACATATTTAAATATATAATGAGATGTGAATTTGTGTATGTAATGCGTCCTTGGTTTTATAGATGGGACGAAATTTTTCCGAAAAACAACTTCTCAGTATTTCGCTATTTAACTTGTAAACCACAACCTTGTGCTTTACAGAATCAAAAATAAAAGAAGCTTTTCTTTCAAGAAGAAGAGGGTAAACAACTACAACCCCTTCCATTTTACCACGTTTCTGGGGACTTCCCTCGCTGCAAAGGCGAGGAAACCCCGGCCCTCAACGGACGGACAAACGTCGACAATCAGAAGTGGGATAAAAGATATCAGAAGTGGGATAAAAAGATATCAAACGTGGGGACAAACGTCGACTATAGCCAGGAATATGAGCAGGACGCGAATTGAAAATTGGATGAAAAACCATGAAGATCCGAATGTTTTTCTTTGGGATCTGGAAGAACCTTTCCCAGAAACCGTCATATGGAGGGTGTCACAATAACTTTCCTTTGCGGAAGTTAAGAAATCTGGAAAAGTTGGATTTTTTGGCTTGAAAAAGCAACGGAAAACCGTCAACTTCTACCGTCTAATATCGGCTATCCCACTTCTGATGTCGTTTATCCCACTTCTGATGTTGTGTATCCGACTTCTAACATCGTTTATCTCACTTCTGTTGTCATTTATCGATCATACGGTATCGTTTTGCCTACTTATGAAGATATCGTTTTCCTACTTCTGATGTCGTTTAATATCTCACATCAAATATCGTTTATCCTACTTCTGATATGGTTTATCCCACTTCTGATGTTGTTTATGCCACTTCAGATATCGTTTTCCTACTTCTGATGTCGTTTATCTCACTTCTGATGTTGTTTATGCCACTTCAGATATCGTTTATCCTACTTCTGATATGGCATAAACAATATCTGGCTTATCCCATTTCAGATGTTGTTTATGCCACTTCAGATATCGTTATCCTACTTCTGATATGGTTTATCCCACTTCAAATTTAATTTAAATTTACCAGTGGTTGTTATCCACCAAAAATTTCTATTAGATGTATTATCCCACTTCTGATGTTGTTTATGCCACTTCAGATATCGTTTATCCTACTTCTGATATGGTTTATCCCACTTCTGATGTTGTTTATGCCACTTCAGATATCTGTATCCTACTTCTGATGTCATTTATCCACTTCTGATATCATTTATACAAGCTTCTGATATCGGTTATTCCGCTTCTGATATCGAATATCCCACTAGTGATATTGTTTATCCCACTTTATTGTTTATTCCACTTTTAATATCGGCTATCCCACTTCTGATACAGTTTATCCCTCTTCTGATGTCGTTTATCCCGCATTTGATATCGTTTATCCCACTTCTGATGATATTTATCCCATTTCAGATATCGTTTATCCCACTTTTAATATCGGCTATCCCACCTCTGATACAGTTTATCCCTCTTCTGATATCGTTTGCTCCACTTTTGATATCGGTTATCCCGCTTCTGATATCGAATATCCCACTTGTGATATTGCTTATCCCACTTCTAATATCTTTTATCCCACTTCTAATAAGTTTAACCCACTTCTGATGTCATTTATCCCACTTCTAATATTGTTTATCCAACTTCGTTAAAGGTAGTAAATGCGGATATACGAGTATGTATCGTATTATAGTAAGAAATTGATATTGCAAAAAAAATTACGTGATTTACCATAGCCGAAGTCGACTGAAAATCCCATTTCGTTTTTAGATTTGAAAAATGTGGTTTAAAATCTAAACTTAGCGTCTGACTTGAAATATTGTCGTTATTTGTCGTGTTGAAGTGGCTCAAAATCGTGAAAATCGACGGATAGTTCCGTGCAGTTCTCACGCTAGACGTTAGTCTTCGCCAAACACTCTTAAGCATGTTTAACCGGACGTGAACCTTGAAACTCGATTACGCTTTTAATCCCCTTGAAATCGCATCAGGTGAAAAATCGTTTACGACCAATGAGATGGCCCGAAAAAATCTCAAAACAAAGACTTTAAGCCCGGTTTAAGAACCTGATCGTCCAGATATTTTAACGATTTGATTTAATGTTTTTGAATTGAAAATTTTATAAGGTCGATGACCAGACGACCCAAAAGGTTTTTCTTTTTGAAATTCTATTTTAATGGTCGTCTACTGCGTGAATGCCAACTGTTCTTCCGAGAAACTTGAAAAAGAAGTACCTTTACCATTTTCGGAAATCGGAGCATAGTTCAAAGCGGAGGTTAATTGGTAGATTCTGTTCATGAAAAAAAATTGTATAAGAAAAAGACAATGTGAACCTTCCCAAGGCTGGTTTAACTGTACCTCTGTATCGCGGAATGTAGCGTTGATAATCACTTACACTGCCTTCTCACGGCATCATCACCACCGAAGTCTCATCACTGTCGGAGTCACCGTTATCGGACATTGTTCAATGAAAAACTAGCCTGTATTCCTATTTATCGGAAGATCTTTTAATTTTTTATTTTTCTCGTGGATTATTAATGAGTTGCCCACATGCCCGTGTTTCCTTCCGCCCGCGCATTAACGACAAATGCATTTTGCGTTCTTGATTGTGTGCCTCGAAATCTAGTCAGAAAAAGACCTATTTCCAATGATGCAATATCTGAACTGGAACACATGTGACACGAGGAAGAACAGGTGACTTGCAGCCCGTGACTCCACTAGAAATCGAAATTTCCTCATAAAAAAATTCCGTTATTTGTTTTCGATTTTAACGAACGGTTCTATTTCTGGCTTGTGAATCTTCGATTCGCATTAAGAAGATTGGACACCTTTTTTTCTCTTTTGTCCTTGATGAAACTATTCGTGAGCAAAAGAAGATATAAAAATCTTCTAACGACTTCCAGAGCAGATTTACGGTGTCATTAAGGTAGCAATTGCTCCAGTAGTGACGTCACGCTATAATTTACTTCATACCCTTTATACCTCACGCCTCTCCTTGTCCTTGTAGACGTCAACAGGAAGCAGATATAAAAAAATAATTGTAAATTAAACGAGAGACTGAATGAAGCAGCAACCCAATTTCGAAAGGATTAACCAAAAGGCATAAAGCCAACCTTCAAACCATAGAATGATAGGGAACAGACAGGGGTAGCTCGGCTATCAATTTAAAGACTGCAGAGCAGCCAACAGTCTGCTTATTTGTCTGTGCTGTTAATGCTTTGACCAACTGAAAACCTACACAGTTTTGCAACGCAAAATGATATTTGAAAGCGAACGTTGGCATTCAAATAAAACCAATTGTATCTCCTTTTTTGTAAAAGGTTCGAGTCCCTCGGCTATCAATATAAAGACAGCAGGGCAGCCAACTCCCCTCACTTTTTGTGCAAGGGTGAACAGTAAGCGCTGCTTATGCTTTGAACAACAGAAAACCTACACAGTTTTGCAACGCAAAATGATATTTGAAAGCGAACGTTGGCATTCAAATAAAACCAATCGTATCTCCTTTTTTGTAAAAGGAGTCCCTCTCCGTTTTGAAGATCCGTCGGAATACAAGAAAAAAAAACTGAGCCCTGACCCAAAGACGATCAAGGTCTACGTATCTCACAACCGTCCATGAAACACATTTCTAAGAAAAAGACAATTCGATCTCCTAAATAGTGAAAAAGTTGTGTATTCGGAAGATCCAGTTTTGGGTTGCGAAACAATCGTCCTTGGCCATGACTCTTCTTCGTGTCTTCTATATGTAATGAACGGGAACACACCTTCTATTTAACTGGATTCCAAGCAGAATTGCATAACTTGTAAAATTGGAAAAAGATGATTTGCAATTATATTTATTTTTTTAAGGGTTTTCAAGATGATTATCTTTTATGATTTCGAAGAAACTCTAATTAATAATTTCTTTAAAACCATATTTTTCTTAAAGTAATAAAATTGAAAATAAAAATAGTCTGGGAATGAAGGGTTTACGTCTTTTGAAAGACGTTGGTTATTTGAAAAGCTAGAAAATTTTCTGTGACTGTTTTTAGGTCAGATGTTTGAAATTATTATGATGAGAGTTCTTTATGCAAATTACTGAATTTTGGTGTAAGTGAAGAAAATTAGCCGTTTCTGCCTAATTGGTTCGGTGGACCCTTCAATTAAGACGTGGATTCTAAGGGGCTGGGCTCTTAGGTTCGTCAGGAATAAGGAAGAGAACGGCGATGTTCGGAGGGGGTTCGCAAAGGAAGGAGAACCCGGGTCAACGTCTTTTCTGAGAGACTGATAACGTGGCGAAACGTAGCTATTTTTTTTCGTTCTTACCCTCTTCTTTCCACCATCTTCTTTTTTTTTTCATCTCCTTCTTCAAGACGATTTGAAATTGGTCACGGTTTGGAGGACACGCGGAAACGTCGGGCATTGTCCGCTAAACCTGTGCGCTATTACGACTGAAACGTCTCTTATAACGGCAATATCGGCTGGGATGATTGTATGGACGATTTAAAAATTAATTGAATATCTTGTCACTTCATTTTGAAAGACGTTCGAGACGAGGGTCCGTTTCGTGATCTGGACTCATTTTGAAAATACTAATTCCCAAACGTTCTTTTTGCCAGTGGATTAGCCCAATTTCACTACATGCACGAATGAAATCTTCAATCATAGACCGCTCATTTCTAATTAATCGATAGGTCCTATCTTCCCATGGTCTAGGGTCCAGGCATACCAACAGCCAAGTTCGGTCAATTATTTCACAGCTCCGGAAAGGGCATCTAAAATTGTTTGCCTTCATCACCAGCCTCTGGTCCTTAAAGTATCATCATCTGTGACCTATGTTGTAGAAGCTCAGGATATTGTTCTTTTCGGGCGAAAGACCTCGAGAAATTCTGAAAACGGGTACTTTATTAGCAAAAAAGGGAGATTCCACTCCTATACTGCTCTATGGAGTCCCACACCGAGGATCCGTGTTCGAATCTCCCGATGTCCCGTTTTTTGGTGCTTTAGCAGTATTGATGTTGATGCTTAAAAAGTTGGGTTTTTTAGCTTGAAAAGGAAACGGAAAACCGTCGACTTGTTATAGTAAAATCGGGTAAAGTAAGAATTCGGCTATGGTCAAATATTTCTGATTTCGGTGTGTTTTACTTTTCTACCACTTCTAATATCGGCTATCCCACTTCTGATATAGTATATCCCTCATCTGATGTCGTTTTCCACTTCTGATATCGTTCATACCACTTCTGATGACGTTTATCCCACTTCTGATATCGTTTATCCCTCTTCAATATCGGCTATCCCACTTCTGATATCGTTCATCCCACTTCTGATGACGTTTATCCCACTTCTGATATCGTTTATCCCTCTTCAATATCGGCTATCCCACTTCTGATATCGGCTATACCACGGCTTTTATAGTTTATCTTTCTTCTGATATCGTTTATCCCACTTCAGATATCGTTATCCCACTTCATATAGGTTTATCCCACTTTTAATATCGGCTATCCCACTCTGATATAGTTTCCCTCTTCTGATATCGTTTAGCCCGATTCTGACATCGGTTATCCGCTTCTGATATCGGCTATCCCACTTCTGTTATAGTTTATCCCTCTTCTGATATCGGCTATCCCACTTCTGTTATAGTATATCCCTCTTCTGATATCGTTATCCCACTTCTGATGTTTTTCATGCCATTTCAGATATCGTTATCCTACTTCTGATATCGTTTATCCCACTTATGATCGTTTAGCCCACTTCTGATATCGGCTATCCAACTTCTGATGTTGTTTATCCCACTTCAGATATTGTTTATCCCACTTCATATCGGCTATCCCACTTCTGTTATAGTTTATCTCACTTCAGATATCTTTTATCCCACTTCTGATATCGTTATCCCACTTCTGATGTTTTTCATGCCATTTCAGATATAGTTTCCTACTTCTGATATCGTTTATCCCACTTCTGATATCGTTTAGCCCACTTCTGATATCGGCTATCCAACTTCTGATGTTGTTTATCCCACTTCAGATATCGTTTATCCCACTTCATATATCGGCTATCCCACTTCTGATATCGGCTATCCCACTTCTGTTATAGTTTATCTCACTTCAGATATCTTTTATCCCACTTCTGATATCGGTTATCCCACTTCTGATATCGGTTATTCCACGTCTAATATCGGCACTTCTGATATCGAATATCCCACTTGTGACATTTTTTATCCCACTTCTGACATCTTTTATACCACTTTTGATATCTTTAACCGCTTCTGATTCTATTTATCCCACTTTAATATTGTTTTATCCTACTTCGTTATAGGTAGTAAATTCGGATATACAGTTGACTCTCGATAATTCGAAATCCAAAGGGACCTCAAAAAAATTTCGAATCATTGAGTTTTTGAATCAACAAGATGTTCGAATTATTGAGAGCTGAAGAAAATAATCCATACCAAACAATATTGTACATGTGTATATATAAAAATTTTAAAATAGCAGTAGAGTATCAGTTGAATCTAGAAGAGATGAAATAAGTCCATTTCTATTCCACGAGAAAAACACCAAAAAGGTCTTACGATGATATCCTCGATCGAATGCGAAGAATTTCCAAAACGAGGACAAAAATAGGCTTTTAAGTGCTTGTGTGAGGCAAGGGGTCGTAGAAGTTTCGACGTGGGAGTTTCAAATGTTTGTTTGCACCCTCCTACGCGAAACGTCCGAGATTTTAGGTCAACTCCTAAAGCGGGGGCTGTCTTCAAAACATTTCCTTTCGATTAATATCCTTACTCCACAGGACATTAAGCAAAATTGAAAAAGTCCTACTGTATCAACTGAATCTGCAGGTATTTGAACCCTGCTCGCAACCATACTGGCAAGGTCGATAGAACTTGACGGTCTCTGCGCAGTAACTGTATACCGAATAAGTGGTCAACGAAGCGGTTATTTTTTAAAGAATACAACATTTTTAAAAAAGTGCAGAGTTTAAAGGACTATTGGACTCTCCAAAATCAGATTTTGAAATCAATTTTTTGTAGTATAGATATGTAATCCACGTCGGACTGTTATAATCTTTAACATACGAAATTTACTCTCTTTTATCTTCAGTAGATAAAAGTTTGAAGGTCGGATTTCTCTAAAACATGCACACCCATAAAAGTAATTTTTGTAGAACCTATCTAGTGGGTTGAGTAGATAAATATTGATGAATTATCTCCAGAAATTTTTGTTTCCAAATCGACAGAGATTTTCAAGATTTTTAAAAAAATCATCGCACATTGAAGGTCAAGATGGCCTTGTGATGTGGAGTACTTTTTAAAATTACAGTTTCTCCGGTTATACAACCACGCAACCAAAACACGAGCTAGTTAAGATTTTGGTAATTTCAAAGTAGTTTTTGACCCTGGAAGAAACATGATATTCAACCCCAAGTCCTACTTGTATATCGCTTTTTAAATATAACCTCTAATTTTTTTATCACTGTAAACTTCAAATGATTTAAAAAACCTTCAGAAAAACGTACCAAACCAACGTTTTTTGGCAAATGAAGGCTTTCTTTTGCATTGACTTCTAGGAGAAAAGTTGCAGCAGAGCTTGCAGAGTTAAAAATTGTACCTTCGATATTCTAAGTATAAAATGAATAAGCAGCGTTAAGATTAGTTTTTGGGGAATTCCCAAACCCCAAACTGGCTCCAAATCGTTCGGCACTTTGCTGGCAAAGCAACGTGTATAGTCGAAGTCAGATCTATTTGAGCATCGAATATGTACCTAATTTAAAAAGTTAAAAATTAGCATTTCTGTAGCCAGAATAATTTTTTTGTAAAAAGATTTTGGGTAAAACTTTTGCTGAAGAATCGAACTAAAAGCGTGAATATTCAAGAGTAACAGTTATCTCTTATTTCGATTCATTCAAGTGTAAGGTCTAGTTCATGGGGGAGAAGAGCTGTCAAAACAGGCTCGCTTCCGACTTCCGTCGATTAGCGCATAAAAAAAATAAGCGGAGAGAGGGACTTTTTTTGTGCACCTGTGGCGGGTCACAACGGGAGGCGGCGAAGGGCGGGGAAGAGCGGCCGAAGCGGTCGAAGAGTCTTGAGGAAGAAGAACAAGAAAAAACTAAGATAGTGGAGGTGGTAAAGATGGCGGCCGTGACTTTGCTCGGTCTGTAGAAAATGTTGGTTCGTATCCCCTCCCGAGGAACAAGCGGGACCTTGAACAACGGTTCTGGGAGCTCAGTTAAACGCCGACTACGAGTGCTTGAGGTGATGTGACTGTGAAAACAAAAAAATATTTTTTTTCTTCCACAAAA